>WKLE02001015.1:0-22472 GCA_014885115.2 Asterionellopsis glacialis | reverse complement strand
TTCCAGTACCACTCTTGCCCGAAAGTAGAATAAACTCCCCGTTTCTTTGCCCAGATATTCTTCTATCAAACGCTGCAATTAGTTTTTGTTGCTCCTCTGTGCGATCATAAAGAACACCACTATCGAGAAAAGACAAATCCAACGTTTGCATCCTCTAATATGTCAGTATAGCAGGCCAAACACAGACCCACCAATACAAATTGCAATCATATGGTTGGAGAAAGATAGGTCAACAAGGGTGAGAAAGAAATGAGAAAAGAAAGAAGAAGGAGGGCAAAGTGAAAGAGGAAGGCGGAGAGCATTTGAAAAGTTGTTATACCGGATTTTGGACGAAATGACAATAAAAACATGCATCATTTCTACACTGATTTCCAAATACATTTTTTGTAATCCTCAACTCCCAGTGAAAGACTCGACACGTACCTAAACTTTGGTTTATGTTTACAAAGCTTTTGAAGCTAAATGTCTTTGGAAGAACCGATTCACAGCTACAACACGTCAGCAAACTACCAAGTCGAATGTCTTCAATGTAATAAAAGGCTTAGCGTGTTGTTGTTCTTGTGTTGAAAGGGCCCAAGGGCAAACAAGAGAACTTCTTGACAGGACGGTAATCTTGTGTTCCTTACGTGGATTGTGAACTACCTGGTACTCACTGGGTGTGTAAACCAAGGAGGTACTGGTACCTTGTATGAAGTAACGGGAGGTGAAACTCTGTAACTAGAATTTTGTACGGACATCACACGTTTTTTAGAAATTGCTCTTGTAGAACCAGTACCAGAGCACTCATCGTATGAATTGACGTATAATCAAGTTCTTGGGTTTTTCTCTTTCTTACTCCGAAAACAATTTCTCCGGAACACAGTTCTTCATAACCATTTTGATTATATAATATAGTAGTGCTCAAAGCTACTTTCCTTGATTATGTCCGCAAGTGAAGGTACCACTAAGTGTACCTGGTAGCTGGGAGCATTGTTCTTATTATTATACTTCCTCCGTTAATCCATAATTTTCCACTGAGTTATTACTAGCTTGGTGAATCTTGCGTAGAGCCTAGTACATACTGTACGGTACGGTACATAACAAAAAAATAGAATCCATTTTGCCCAGGCAGGCTCCATCCAAAATATTTCAATTTTTTTTGTTTCGACACGACAAAGTTGTCAGCGGCAGCAACGGCAATGGAATTGATCTCTCCTCTTTGTTGATTGTTGTTCCATTCCATTCCATTGTAGAAATACGAATCATGCCCCCCTCAAAACAGTGGCGATAGTGCTGCAGTGCTAAACCCTCTGATTCATTCAGTGGGAGCACTGGTTGAGGTCGACCCTGAACATCGACATGGAAGGCCTGACAGTGATGGAGGGAAAGCTTGGATGCAGAGCTTCAACCATGCAAATGGTAGGGGAACCATTTCGTACATTATTGACAGGTGCGTGTCTTTGGATATTGAACCTGAAAGGCTCCATCAAGCAAGTTTGACGACTTTTGCAAGAAGGAACAGAAGAAACAACGAAAGTGATGGAAGCAGACCATCCATTTTGACACCAGCACACCGGGACAATCGTCTGACAAGTCACAGCAACAACAACAATACCACCCCTCACGGCACATGGCAGTTTGGAATTGTAAATGTCTTTGCCAAGTCAAGGCATTGGGATAGCGCAAGAAACAGCCAACAAAAACATCAATTGCTAAAATATTTACAAGTTGAAAAAAAAGTTGGCTTCGTTTGCAAGAGGCACAGGTCACTAATCGACCAGAACCAAAGCAGAACTCCCACTTGAATACATCAGAGAGGGAGTTGGTAGTACAAGCAAGAGCAATCATCACCTCAGTTTCAGAGGACAGGTGACCAAACAGAAGTAGGCCAACTTCGGATCTTGCATTAGCTATTGGAAAAACTCAGAAAATGATTCGGAATATCAATAAAAAAAGTGATGCAGGGATCACCGTATTTGATACAGTAAAAAAACCAGAGGCAGTTTTCACTTCATTACATTATTATAAAAAGTGAAAACAATATGAATCATCCCGGTGAAATTTTCGATGACAAAGAGTTGGCGACCGAGCTTTTTTTGTTGCCGGTTCAAGAACAGAGACAATTTGAAGAAGGTTCCCAGTCATTCCTGGAACAATCTCCCTATCTTTCTTCAGAAATAGGAAAGTTCCTAAGGAAAACTGAAGGATGAAGCACATGGTAACAGCTGGCAATACAAGCTGCAGGAGGAAAGGATTCAGCAAAACCAATCTGGCTTGTAACAATCAAGAATTATGTGATGAAGTTGCCTGACTCCAAATACACTTCAACATCAATCTTCCCAATGCTGATACAAGAAAACAAAAAGATTAGGTTAGATTGGTCAATCAATTGGCATCTTTTCTGGAATGGAGCAAAGTTGGTGGCTCCAAAAGTGCAGGTGGTTGTTTTTCAAGATGATGAAAAATGGTTCTATGCTTTGGTTGTCCGACAACACAACAAACTGGTACCTCATTTCAGATGTGTGTCAACTAAACATTTGGTCCATCACAAAAACAATATTGGTAAGGTGATGTGTTTGTTGACAATGGCCTTTGCTCCATTCAACAATAACTTTTCAAAAGGTGGGATTGCTTATAAAGTTGACTGCGTACAGATTGATGGGATTGCAGCACATACCAATACCCAAAAACAATATTTTTAGGCATGAAGGGGGGTTGTATTGGGAGAATTGGGAGATCCGAGGTAGCTGTGAAGGAACCAAAAAAAATCCGAAGTGGTTGCTGCTGAAGTACAAGAAGGAAGTGCTTGTGCATGGAACCGTACAGGTGGTTGTTAGTTAAAAATGGCTTTGTGTCGAGAAATCGGTACTGCAAACAGCACCATTTTGCAAGATTGATCAGAAGAGATCTGGGTGCAACAGCCAATTTTTGTCAGTTGGATGAGCCTGTAATGCCAAAAAATGCACCGGCCAGGTTGCCATTGTATTCAATTCCAATACAAGTAGGCTGTCCCATAATACAATATATTCACATATGTATATATACTGGGTGTATATTCCAGTAGTATAAAATTATTGAAATATGAATACATATATTACAATTTTTGAAGTATATAAAATTATTTATTCATGAATATGTTCATAATTAAAAATATGAATTTTGGTTCTACGTGGAGTCTATGGACCAAATGTCACAAGTTGGTCCACCTAATCCTGGAACAACTCTGAATACTTCTTTAACAATGGACAACTGAATGGAGATGAGATTCTTTGTCAATTAAATCATGTTGTTACTTTATATGAACTGATTGGGATAAAGATTGATGGCTTAGTTTCTGATGCTGGTGGAGGTAATGAAAGCTTGTTCACAATTCTTTGTAAATCTCTTCAAATTTGTGATTCAGAGGTTTGGTTAAAGGAAGAGTGTGTGTCATTTCTTGACCCAGTGGATCCTACACTGAAAATATACATATGGCAATGCAGCACTCACAATTTGAAAAGTTGTAGAAACAATTTGTGGAGAAGCCAGGACAATGGCACTTGCAACTTCATGTTGAACCAATCCATTTTTTGGGCTGGAAACAAATTCAAGAATGCTATGAGAGAGATGTTGAATGATCCAAAAGGAAGGTAGCCTACAAGTCAAGTCTTACCTAGTACCAGGCCATTAATTTGGATAAGCTCACCTAAATGAATATTTCATATGCAAAAAAACATTCATTGGAGAAACATTGTCTGAAATGGTTGATTACTGTGCTCATGAATTGGACATTGCAATCAAATCAATGTTAAAGGATACCAAAAATTCATGCAAAAGACTCCAATATCTACAATATGTGTTGTTTTTGGATACTGCCATGAATAAGAATTCATATGCAGTATCAACTCAATTGCAAAAAACACTTTGTTGTTTAAAAGCTCTTGCAAAAAAGACAATGAATGCATGGGTTGGGTTTTTCATCCATGTCTACAAGTCAGCATCCATCAGAAGCGGTACAAAAAAAGGTTAATAACTCTGCTTTGCAAGAAGAGCTTAAACACATCAGTGGGCAAAAGGCAATTGAGAGACAAAAGGGGGTGTCATTGACAGGTATTGATAAAAAAGAAGAAAAAGAAAAGCAAAAATTACATTAGAAAAGAACTGTTAAAAATTTCATGACATTATTATACTTACTTCAAACTTTACCTTTTCAAAAAAGTTTATGACAATGTTTTCAGGTAATAGTGTACTGTACAAAAAACAACAATTACAGTGACATCATTAGTGATTAATTCTTTGGGTTTATTGTTGCATATTTCTTTGCACTTATTTCATACTAACAATTTTCAAAATTCATTTCATTACTGTTTTTAGGATATATGAATTTTGTGTGTGCCATAGTTATCATAAAGTCATATTCACTGTAGAGAAATAACTTGGAATAAACAATTGATAATGTGTGAGAGAAATGATTTCATTATTAGATGTAAATTATTGAACATTCACATGCATTTAATGAATTCCCTCATTATGTTTTTGTGTCTTCCCAAAAATTATAATTAAGCAGGTTTCACTATGCAAACAATTTGATGTTTGCATGCCCTAAAAATTGTGAAGGATAAGAACAGAACGACAATGGAATTTAAGAATATTTTACACAAATGCAAAATTTAAGCATGATAATTTGTTGAAATGAAAGCAAAAGGTCCAGACAGAAAAGCATACCATAACTCTATTGTGTTGCGTTCATTATGTCATTGTTTGTTTTCAATCATCAGAGCCACTTGTCTGCAATTTTGATGTTGATATTGTTCAGGAGGCAAAAGAGAAAAAAAACAAGAACTTGATTATACGTAAATTTTACATGATGAGAACTCTGGTACTGGTTCTACAAGATCCATTTCTAAAAAGCTTGTGATGTCTGTCCAAAAAAAAGTGGCTGGTATCAGTTGCACCTCCTGTCAAATGTATACCTCCTTGGTGTGAACTACTCAAACAAAGCTGAAAATCTGAAAACCTTGTAATTTATGGGACAACATACTGGGAATAGGCCTCAAAAGAGGCTCTAAACCAAGTGCGACAAATAAAAACCTGAACTGTGTTTTTTGCTGCTTTACAAATGGCCTTCAGAAAAATGCTCTTACAGCCTACAGAATTTGTTTTGGTCACACTCCTCCCCCAGAGTGTGAAAAACTTTTTTCCTGAACCAATTTCCTGAACTACCTCCAACAGACGTCTCCACCAATCAAATCAATTTAAAAATCTGCAGAACAGACTCCCTCCATGTTCTTTGAGCATAGCACATGGTGAGTTGCTCCAGGATTAGGTGAGATGGATGGTAACAATTTCTGTCTGTCTCCCCTATGCAGCTTCTATGTAATTGTTTGCATGCATAATATGGCAGCAAATCAACAATGACCAAAAAAAGCCATTTCCACACTAAAATCAACCAAAATGAACATATCAACCCGCCTAATGAATCTATAATACATCTGTTGTAAACACCATGGCAAAGAATAACAAAAAATGGTGATCTGGGACCCAAAATATGGTTAATTGTTGTTTTGTCGGCAAAGCCACTTTTTTCATGGTCACACAAAATGACCAAATTTAATCAACAATCTTCCATTTCAGAGGCTATTATTGTTCCATCTGACTGAATCAATGATGGTGGTTCTAACCGTACCATCATTGTTAGTATTAAAAAGGTTTTTTTGTTGTATTTTTTGGTGATTTATCACCATTGTCATCAGGACAAAAAATAGGTGCGGAAGTATGTATGTTTCAGTACTGTATAAAATTTTAGAACACATGGACAGAACAACTGTAGAGACATCTGTGGGTATTACTGTGTTGTCAGCTTTTCAGCTTTTTGATAAGTAGTTCACATGACAAGGCGGAATTTCTGGTTTTAGGGAGGTTTTCTGGTTTTTGTAAAGTAGTTCACAATGGCATGAGAATAATAAAAAAATGTATGCTGGTATCACTACGACTGCAATAGCCTATCAGCCCATTTTGTCAAAACAAGTGAAGACACTATAAGTTGTAAAATTGGTCACTGGGATGCCCACACATGCCAATTGTGTGGCAGAGGCGCATCTTCCCCTAGACACTGAAACTAAGTAATTAAGCTAGTCTACCTATTGTACTAAGGGATGCAACAGTACTGGTTGAGGGAGGTTTGGTTTATGTGCAATAGCCCCTTTGGGCATCCTGTGGTGTAGTCCTCCCAAGGAACACTGTACCTGTGTACAGTGACCCTCAATGCTTCCAGCTGAAGAGACACTCCTCATCCTCTGATATGCAGGCTGAGGTGGCGAGGTTCCTGGCAGTAGGTTTACCCATGTCACATCACATCATGTAGCCCTTTGAGAGGTATTTGCACGTAGAACTTGTACATCCACTACCCTATCCAAGGTCTTGCTTCCTCTCTGCCTGGGCAGATCTGTGCGCCCTGCATTGACTCCTTCTGGATTCAGGTAGGGGGCCACAACCTACTACTACGTATTGAGATATGTACGAGCTTCGACTAGCGCAGACTATGCCCTCACCCTTCTCGTGCATTTCAACACAAAAAAACTTTACGCGAGAAACTCCACACAAAAGTGAGCTCATGACCTATTTTCAAATGTCAAAGTGACAGTATTCTATGGCGGGAAAATCAGGAAATTCAAACTGATTGACCAAATGGCACTGCCACCATGGCCAAAAACCTAACAATCTGCCTTAGAATACATTGCTTATTGTCATCTTAGAAGGCAGGGACAGATATAATTATGGTCCGCAAGACTACCAAACATCAACAGAAATGCAGATTTAACCCTTTGCAAAAGTGTTGGGCAAGATAGAACATCACATCACCTAGCAACACTACGTGAATGTTCCAGATCAATGATAATCAACAATCAACCAATTACATATATAAAAAGTCACACTAAATACATCCCACTAGTGACTTATTGTCTTAAGAAGATTGTTATCTTAGGAACAGAAAGAAAATTGTTGTCTTAGGAAAGAATGAGCCGGCGGCCAGCAGTAAAGTGAACGTCATTGTTACCACAGTAGAGGACAGCAACTTTCTGCAAAAATGTGCGCGTGATCCAGCCAAGACCTGTCAAGTGCTAAGAGGGGGGGAGGTCAGAGTCTGCGCTAGTCGGAGCTCGTACATTATTAGTGTACTGCTACACATGTCAATCTGACTTACCACATATATGTACACATGAAAGGTCAATCTGTCTGATCCATTCTATGCAAGGAAGTTTAGAAGTTTAGCACAGATATTAATACATTATATTGACTTGGACTGGAATCCAAAGTTACCAGCAAGGTATACAAAATACTTTTCTGTATGCATTGGTGGTGGCGTTCTTTCAGAGCTCTGACTCAGAAAATTCAGCAAGTTATACCTGCTAAACTTTTGTAAAGGATTGATTGTTGTCCTTGGTGATTTGCTTGGTCTATTGTCATGCATCATGGACCTTTGTTTTTTTTGTGATGCAGATGCAGAGTGTTGGCAGTCGTGTGACACCGGCGTGACACCCCGCCTCGTCGGGCTGATGTTTGTGACGACTTGTGTACAATCTGGTATAAATTCTACTCAATGGGATTTATTTTGGTCAAGGCCAAACACGAAAATGTTGTGTACATTCTACAGGAAAATATACTGCATGGGATTGCCAGCTTTCGACTACAGTAATTTTTTGCCGGGAACAGTTAAAATTATCATGTGTTTCATGAAGAACGTTATTTTATTTAACCACCAAGGATAACCACGACTTGCAACGATCCCATAGTGCAGACCCGTTCAAATTTCGAAGTTCCATCCGGTGCCACAAAACTATGTATGATTTAGGTGAAGTAAGCAGGAATAGTCCAGTTAGTACCAGTACAGCGCATGACAGTCGTATCGTGTATGTTTGGACTGTCATTCTTAGGACTACAGGTACACTTGGAAAACTTGCATCTTCTTCACAAGTAGTAACCAACAAAAAGTGAATGGAGTCTTGAATACACGAGATACTCCAGGTGCCCCAGGAGTCACATTGCGCATTATTGCATGGTTTGATAAAAGTGTAGGAACACCTACGCCGTCCTGTCTCCAGAAAAAACTTTTGGAACGAAGCGAACAACAGAGAATCTTTAAACTCTAGGACCTCTAGTCGTGACTCCGCAGGCTTACTGGTTTTGAGGTTTCCGGGAACGCCCACGAATCATACGGTAGCAATTGACTCTTGATCTGAATCCCTCCACTACTCACCGAGGAAGAATATTTCATCCGCTGCCTATTCGGTCTTGGTTGTTTTTCAAAAAAAGATCATCCAGAGGTGGGTTTAAATAGTGGTGTCCTGTGGAAGTAATTAGTCGATCAAGATAGAAGGACGAATTTAGAGTCCGGTCAGACTCTACCACAGGCAAAGAAAGATGGCTATCGATGTAATAATGAAACGCAATAACAAGAAAAACAACAGTCCCAATGACGATCATAGAGATGAACAAACGATTGCAGATTTATACGAAACCATTAGTATGCTTCGAGCTCATAACAAAGAGCTAGAAGAAACAGTGGCATCGAAGGATCCAGAATTAAAAAAGCTACGAAAGGAATTGTCCAAGGTAGAAGAAGAAAAGGCACAACAGGAATTAGATTTTATGAATCAATTGGCTGGAGCTGACAAGGGTAATTCTACGGCTGCTTCGACTCAGGAAACGATAGAACAGTTGAAAAAAGACAATGCACGACTCCAACAAGCAGCGGAAAATGAAAGGATTCTACGAGCATCTGTACAAGAACTTCAAGGACATTTGTCTGAATTTCGAAGGGTCCATATATCAGAAACCAAAAAATTAAAAGATGAAGCCAAGGCACGTATGAAAGATATGAAGGAACAAAGTGAAGATTTACAGACGGAAAAGTCATCCTTAATTGGCGAAATATCAGATCTGCGAATGCAACTTGATAAGGAAGTACAAGAAAAGCATTCCTTTGAATCACAAGTTAAAGAGTTACAAGAAAAATTCCAATCTGTGTCAGATCAATTAAAACAAGAAAAGAAGGCCAAGCAAGAAGCAGCCGATCGACACGAAATGGAATTAGGTGAATTAAATGATAATTTAATTGAAATGGAGACAGCAAGAGCAGGATTGTTAGATGACATGAACCGATATCAAAAACTAGCTGAACGTGAATCGAAACGTTCCTCGGAATATAAAACTCAAATGGACGACCTGAAAAATAAAATTAACACGCAATCTGAATTAGATGAATCCACTGAAACCTACAGAACACAGATTGCACAACTGTCGGAAACCGTAGCTGCACGTGAACAAAGTTTAAGTGCGTTGGGTGATGAAGTTGTACATTTGAAGGAGACCATAGAAGAGGGTGAACGTAAGGCACTTACCATGAGTACTGAATTGAGTCGTGCCCAACATGAACTGGAAACTCAAATGGCATTGGCAACCTCACGTCAATCTGAAATTGAATCACTCACAACTCAGCGTGAGGCCTTTGAAAAACGTTCGACACGTAACTTACAAGATCAAGTAGCTGAGGTAGATTCACTCCGTGAACAGAATGATATTCTGTATAAGGAAGTTGATTCTCTCGTAGAACGATTAAATAAAGAAACAGAATTGGTCGAGAAATTCAAGATTGAAAATGAGGAATTGAAGATAAATATGGGACCTTCTAGTGGTAACCAAGGACAACAAAATAAGGGCCTTCCTGTAGCCAGAGCAGTCCCGGTTGCCTCCAATGCTCTAAGTCCTAGATCGAGTGTGAAAAATATGGTTGCATGCTTTGAACAGGGATCCACCATTTCCACAAGTACTACAACCACCGTTCAAGATATGGAACAACTACAAGCGATGCAAGAGAAGATCGATAGTCAAGCCGAAACTATCAGTGCACTTCGTGCTCAAATTGACAAGTCTTCCATGAACCTGAATGGTAAACAGGACACGGAAGAAGTTTGGGAATTGAAAAATCAACTCGAGGAGGTTGCAAGCGAGTTGAATAGCGAACGACGATACGTACAGGAGTTAAAACAAGAGATGGAAGAACTAAAGGATGCTGCTTGGGAGGACAAACCATGGAATAACGAGAGCGAAATGAAAGCCTTGAAGGCTGAATTGGAGGGGGCACAATTGGCCAGCTCGGACATGCAAAATAACCATGTACAAAAGGTGAGAAGTTTGGAGGAAAGTGTCCGTATTATGCAAGCAGAAGCAGATGAGGATGTTGCCAAGAAAGAAAAGGAAATCGCAGAATTACAGGTTTCCATGTACACTTTGGAAGACCAAATTACGATCCTCAAGAAGGAAAAGGAACAACTGCGTATCCGATTGAACAATTTGGCCGGTTCGAACAACGATGAATTGGATGAACTACAGACAGAACTTATCGACAAAACAAGATCATTATCCAAGATGTCCAGACAGTTGAAGACTATGGAATCTCAACTTAAAGAAGAAACAGAAGAACGGACCAAAGAATTGAATTTTTGGAAAAACAAGGTAAAACAGTTGGAGGCTGAAAGAAACAAGCAAAGTTCCAGGGGGTACATGAGTGAAAGCACGATGAATCAAATGAAGAATGAAAATATGAAACTTCGTGCATCTGTAGCCAAACTTACTAAAGACCGAGAATCATTGCAAGAAAAAATCAAGTCATTCAAGTCAGATAAGCCTGGTCAAACCTCTGCTCACTATGTACAGCGTTTGAAGGAAAAGAATAGTATGTTGAAGAAAGAGGTAGAACGGCTCCAAAATCGAAGCAAAAACACCAATGATTCTTTTTCCAGAGTTGAAATCTAAAGAGCTATTAATTAGAGAGAAAAAAAGAGAAAGAAAAGAGAGAAAGATCTCTAACTTTATATGTACAGAATGAACAACCAAGAAGAAAATTTGATTTGTGATGTTTCCTGAGTTTCATCCCTCTGGGTGTGAACTCAAATATCTTCTTTACTGTATGTGTGAATTTACTTGAGAATTGTCCATGGGGATCAAAAAGCAAACCCTTCTAGTTTTAATTGCAACACAAGCATATTGTAATTTTATTGTTGAATGAATGATTCTCCCTAAACGTTTGAATGTCATCTTTCTTACAGTTTCAAAGTGCATCACGGAATGTCATGTCATATCGTATATGGTACGAGCTTCTACCTTGTACTGTACGTACCGGTACTAGTAATTACTCTTTCTCCCTTCCGATAGGATCGACCACCCATCCGAAAAGATCCATAAAAACGGGGGGGAGAAGAGGGGGTATTAAATAATGGGAAGAACAAAAGATTTAGCTGTACACGTCCGTTAAAATGCGACCCCATTTTTCACAAGCCCCAATGAACCCTGTCTCTCTTTAGGACCTACTGCTTTGAAATTGGCGAGGTCTCTCGGCCTGTCTCAGGTCTCGCCTTCCGAATCTTATTTCATGTCCAAAAATTTAAGTCACTTTGGTTTATGCAGGAAGGTGTTGCTGCAGCTAGTACAAGAACAAGGACAGTGGTGAGAAACAACATCGGTTCCTATTCTCGAGGACTCAGTAGAACTTCTTATGTTCATTGGAAGTTGAAAGATTGCCGATTAGGTTCATGATGCAATCCTCTCTGACTAGTCGAGGAGGTTCAAAAATGCAACAGTTCTTGCCTACTCTTTCCTCGACTGCAACAATAGGGCGGCAAAAGAAGACTGGTTGTCATGGCAAAAACAATTACTCTTTCACAATACGAGTCGCCACATTTGCCGCTGTTGTTTGGATTATATGTATCATGCTTTGGGCACAATCGTTATTGTCAGGAAACGAGGATAAAAACGTTGAGGTAGCTGCAATTCATGAAAAATTGTCTGTATCTGGGAATGACATTTCGTTATCTTCAATAATAGACATGCAACCAGATGATTCGGAAGATACTGGATTTTATGAAATGTTACAAAGTTGTGACCCAACAAAGCCTGAAAATAAATGCCAACAAAACATTCCAGAGGGAACAACAACACATCGAGTGGGCATTTTGAGTCCACCCGGCGAACTCTCGGATTTTTTTGCAAATTGGGTGAAAGATGTGATCAAAGTCCATTCGACAGAAAAAACAGACATTGCGTTAATACCAACCAATCATGTCCCTCCCTATGGGTATGGAAAGAATCATGGGTGGACAAAGATTATTCGTTTTACATCTCTTCCACTCGGTTTGGCTAGTGCAGACGCATTACGTTCAGCTAGCCATGATGATTCTTCAAGTGATGCGATGTTATCGGATTTGAAGGCTGCGACAAGACAAATCATCCGGTGGCATAATCGTTTGTCACATGTAGCTGCACACACTTCCCTGTTGACTGTAAGTCTGGATGATCTTCTTGATGATCCTTTTGGTGTAGAAGATAAAATATGTAACTTCCTTAGTGTTGAAAAGGTTGTTTCTGGAGGGAGTCACATCGATGAAGAAGAATTGATAGGATCGGTCCAGCCTATTATTGACCTTAACAATAGACTTCTGACTGAAATTGGCCATGCATCAGGTCTTGAAAAGGCCATTGAAGATGTCTTTGAAGTAGTAATGAAAGAAGAATTTCACAGGTCCAAAAATCTTAGTGCATGGCCTTGTCAATCCTTTTGGAGTGTTGAAGATGATCCAAACCCAACAAAAAATCTTTCTCCAGTGATTAAGAAATTAGCAAAACGCATGTCTCCAAATTGCAATGCAGAATATACAAAATGTACTGTTGAGAAAGACCGATGCGAAGAAAGAGGTGACGCAGTTTGTAAACACTAATGGTTTTGCAAATGACAATTAAATTCAATTTTGGAAAAGTTTTTGTTGTTGTTTGGGTATCGCTCTCGACGTCTGTTTCAGTCGGGAAAGCTGTGATGGAGGAGGAAGGCTTTTTTCTCAAATAGGTTTTGGATTTAATCCGTTTTTAAGTGTTCTTGATTCCTTTCAAGGTTTGATGGGTAACCAGTACGTATCTTTCAACATCTATATGATTTTGAAGATGTTGTAAGTGCCACAGTATGATGCACATTTACTGAATTTCATCTTCATTCATGCTAAGGTACGACACCATTTCTACCAGAAGCAGCCCTAATGTTGCGAAAGTACTACTTTACTGGGCTTTCATTCACACTATTTCTCCCACCTGTTACCTGTTACACATAGAATCTATGTACGTATGTTATGGAGAGACATGAGTTACTTTATTCATACAACAAAGTTTGAATCGTGACTCCAGTTAAGTTCACCCTCGCTGGTGAAAGGTTTAAATTTGTTGTATCACACGGATGGATATCCAATAATGAAATTCACGGAACTTGATCATGATATGTTAGCGCTGTGAGAATAGAGTGTTTAGAACCTACAGTTTAGGGCAATTAAGAAGTGTCCGTCCGATATGTGGCTGAAATTCACGGGCAAATTGCAGTCAATTTTATTTTTCACTAACTACGTGTACGCTGCATCATAAAAAGCATGAGTTTTCGAATGGACTACACAGTTCAGGAAGTCACACCCAAACCAAGAACCGGAAACAAAAAAATCAGATGTCATTAAATCATAGCCCAATAAGGTTTTTTACAAAGTTTGTAGTTCTAGAGATGGGATCTCGAGAGTTAGTACCGCAATTTATCTACAGTTGTCGTACTGTACACAGTAGTCTAGCTGGTCCAGGAGGAGATTATGATTGCATCTTCGTTGGGAGTAAGGCTTTATCAAGGGCTATTGAAGTACAACTTAGTTCCACAATAGGCGGTTCTAACCAACCTCTGTCAGAACAGCTACAAACACCTCACTGCATCAGTTTCCTTTTTTTAATATAATAATTCCATCTTTTCTGTGAGCTAGAGCAATTTGCTGAACACTTCCTACCTTTGGTACCGGTACCAGTCACACTAGGACCTACACAATCCTCAATCTGGAACTGTTTTTCAAAATAGGGTTGTGAAGTTCCATTATTGGAAGCTATTGGAAGCACAGTTTTTTTTTCCCATACTACTGTAATTGGTATCTTCTAGTACTCTTCGTGCGATAATATTTAGGAGATTTGTACACTGGAAGAAAGAGAAGAAGTATGACGTGGCATTAAAAAAACTCACTATCTGTTCAGTAAGAATCGGAATAAGCGAACCCATCTTCCAGCGTCGATCCGCTTATATATATGCGGACGATTTCGAATTCCTCTAACGTAGTAGTACCGCACTTACAATGTATGTGTCCTCCTAATATGTAGTAGTACCGCACTTACGTGTCTTCCGAATATTTAATACAGAGACTGCAGCCGTATGCATAAAATATGCTTCTTCTCTTCCCGACGAAAGAAAACAAGAAGCTCTAAGTTACTTCCCGGTGCGTAGTCTAATAACAGGTATGAACTGGGCGGCAATTAAAATATATCTTTCCGTACCAGGTACCTGGTACACATGTAGACTGCCTGTATCGTAGAGATGAGTACAAATATCAAGTTGAAGTTCACTATTTTTTTAGGATTCATCCAATTCATTCTTCTAATGTGAAGGAATTCTGGCTGTCTTGCAACCCCCCCCCATATGAAGAAAGATGACCGCAGAATTCGTTGAGGTCCTTGAACGAGAAAAACTGACACTATCAGATCCCTAACTGTATTATTTTACCTAAAATTAATGTTAGACTACTTCTAGGAACTCTCTAGAATTTTTCTTGTCGAAAAAGCTGTGGGATTTGACTACTGTACCTACAGGTACACATTTTTTGAAATTTCCTATGATGCTGTCATAACGGAGTATCAGGTACCTGGTAAGAAGCATGAATACCAACCGTTACCTGTATCTTGGACTGTTATTCTATAAGTAGGTCTGACATGTACATTACCGTAATTAGTACGACCTCTAGAGAACCTACTAAATGACAACAACAACTGTCCAACAATCTGTCTACTTAACGGTACCTTACCTAGCAGGTACTAGGACCTTCATTATTTAGAGAGTACCAGGTAGGTCTCCATATTTGAACTATGGTACCTTGCTACACTTAATTGGTACCAGCAGCCTACCCAGGTTTTATAGGTATCAGTAGAGGTAAATACAGTTCAGTAGCTGGTTTACCTGGTACCAGGTTGGACTACAGTGAAACAACAGATTGTTGTACCGGCACTTCGCCAGTTTAGGTCTGCATTTTTTTTACCGTACATTTTTTTTCCCCATTACCAAAGCTGTTTTAATGTACTCGTATAATACCTGGTTACCCTTTACAGAGGCAGACGGTACAACTTGCCTCTGTACCTTACGGGCAGTAGGTCTTAACCAGGTACGCTTTGGAAGATAAGATAAATCTGTCGTGACTTCTGGTATTGATACCACGTCTGTGCAACATGTACCTGGTACTGCACGTACGATGTATTTGATTGAAGTCTACCTGGTACAGGTACCAGTTCGGACTAGGACCTACCTGTGGGTACCGAAAATGTGCATGAGGAGAATGTTTTGTACCAGATAGTTAGTACTCAGCAAGGTGCCCCCGCGTCCTGTAGTTTGACATCGGGCGCTGTAAGCTATGACATAAGATAGTTAGTACAAAACCTGAAAGCAGCTTAGGGACAGCAGAACGCAGACAGGGCTTCACGATGGAGGAATCAACTGCCAAACGACGCCGAATCGATGATGATACAGGTGATCACGACAGCTTCGAAAACAAGGGACTTCAAATCCAAAGACTAGAAAATCAAGTTACCAATGGGAATTTCTTCATGAACCCGCCTGCAACGGCAGCGAGCAGCGACCCATCGATCGCCTTTTTAGGTGCAGACGGTAGCGCAAAAAATGGTCTAGCACAGACAAATGCAGTAAATCAGCTTCAGCAAATGCTCGGAGGTGCGGGAGCCGGAGCAGGAGTAGGAGTAGGAGTAGGTGGTGAAGCTCTGTTGGGAGGAGGCGATGCCGTTAATGATAGTCTCCGGAGTTATATGCAGTTTTTGGCAAACAACAAAGGTGAGTAGGATTATGTTGCGTTTCAGAGCAACCATGTTCTTTCAAACAAAAAAATGGGGAAACTTATATTTTGTTTCTGTTTTTCCTTCACTTTTAATCACATTCTAGCTCCAACTGTAACAAACACACCTGCTCCAAATGCCATTTTGAACCCAACTGCCCCTACTGCTTCATCAGTAATAACGGACCTACCGGCACAGCTCCGTCAGCTTAACGAAAGTGCAACGGTACAGGCGCCCGCAGCAGTCCAACAAGCGGGGAACGATGGAATGATATTGGTTGGAATGGACGCAAATGGTGCCCCCATTTTAGTTCCAACAGCCCTTGCCAAGACATTGATGACGGCGCCAGCTCCGGCACCCGAGGCCGCACCTATTGCTCAGGCAGCGCCTAATCTACAAAATCCCCTCCTATCAAATCTTCTCACGGGATCATCTCTAAATATGACAAATGCGTTAGGGAACCTGGTTAATCCCCATATGCAACTATTTCCGCAACTAGCAGCCGCGACGCCAAAGACAGGTAACCAATTTCAAGACAATGCTGCAGCCCAATCTCTCCTGTTATCACTAGGATCAACGGCAGGAGCTTCGGGTGCAGGAGGCCTTCAAGTAGATCCTACTGCTCTTCTTGCTGCTCAGCAGGGCATTACCAACCATCCGTCCCTCGGTGGGAATGCAAACCCTCTACTATCTGCTGGAAACAATGCAATGCTATCAACTGATCAAATTCTTAGCGCCCCGAATGTATCACTTGCGAATGCACAACAGAGTAGCGCCACGGGTCGAAGTCCAGCTCCTGCTACATCAATGCCTCAAAGCGAAATGACCGCGACGACCTCAAGCAATGGAGATTCAGGCCGCACAGCTTTACTCTATATTCCATGTGATGACGACGAACTTTCAGACTACCAATGTCTCATTCGAAAACAGATTGAGGTATTCGAAGCGCAAGCTGAAGATGTGCAATCGAATGCACAGGGTAGGAATAAACCCATCAAGCTTGGTCAAGTTGGCATTCGATGTAAGCATTGCTCATCTTGTGCTCCGCGCAATCGTCTTAGGGGTGCAACCTATTATCCAGCCAAATTGAATGGGTTATACCAGGCTGCACAAAACATGGCAAGTAGTCATATTGTAGGGAACTGTGAAAAGATTCCTAGTAATCTCAAGCAACTGCTACGTAACCTGAAAGACCGGAAGTCACCAGCGGGTGGAGGGAAGCAGTATTGGGCAGATGGGGCAAAAGTTCTTGGAATTCATGATGACGATGGTGTTTTAAGATTTGCCAAGAAAGTTCCCTCTGAGGAAACCGAAGATTAAGAAATAAATTCAGATGCTGATGGTCAAATCCAAACAAATGTGACTCTTGCCGTATTTCTTCTATAGTTAGTCTCCTAGCGGCGTACAGGAGTTGTCTAGGACCTAGATAGATCGACATTCATAGTATAGCAGCAGCACAGGTGAATTTCTAAAAATAATTTATGCAATAATCTGATATCTTTTGAATGATACCCATGCTGAATTCACTCACTCTTGGTTTGTTGGTTACTTCAAAACCAAGCGACCCATTATTCTTATCATAGTTTTAGCCTCTCTGTTTTTGAGATCCCACTCGCATACTAATCCTAAAGTATGACTTACCAGGTACTAGTACAGACAGTCAGCCTAGCGCAAATCAGATTCTGTAGAAAAACAGACATTATCGACAGTCCTTCTTCGCGCGACCCCCAACGCGCAATTCACTGCCAGCAAGCTTTTTTCTGCTTTCGCTTTGTTTCTTCACATTTTTGAAGAAAGATAGGATCTTCTTTCTCGTTGAAGTGAGAACAGAGCGAGAAAACACAATAACAAGCGTTTTGTCGTTGATCGATACATACAGTACCAGGTACCGTTTCATTCCTTTTTAAATCAAGGAAATTAAAGTTGGCGTGTCGAATCAAAAAGTCGTTGCATACATAATGGTTCTTAAGAAGAATGTTGTTTCCTTTCTTGCCGGAAGTTGTGCACTAATTGGTGGTGCCTCTGCTTTTTCGGCATCCAACAAGCTATCCAAGTCACGCATGAATTCCGCTCAAGTGAACATGGTGAAAAAAGAAGCTGAAGAGAATGCGATGTCACGTAGGGATGCTCTCTTCTCTGGTTCCGCTTTCGTTGCAGCATCTCTCATTGGCACATCATCTCCGGCTATCGCTCAGGATGAAGTTGAATGGACTCCCTTTAACGGTCTTATCTTTAATTACCGTGGATCAGATTCCAATACCGGACTTGATGCATCAGATCTTGATGAACCATCAGTTCCTTTTCAAGAATTTCTTGACAAAATGTCTGCTAACCAAGTTGATTTTGTAGAATTTATTGCACCTAATGGTGATGCCGCGTATGCAACGTTTAAGGGAGAAGATGGAAAGTCACTCCCACCCATCCGTATTGGACAAGGGTATCCTATTGAAATTTCTGATAGTTGGAGTAGTCCTGCATTTGTCGTACGGATCTGCCAGAACAAGAAAGTGCCATACAAATTTACTTTACCTGCACTTGCTGCCTACAAGTAAGAAGTCAAGGAGGGGATACGCACTGTCATGATTTGTCTTTATTTTTTTTGGGTGAGCACTCGGTTCAACATTTTCTACTATGTAGTTTAAAATTACTCTCGAAGTCCGCAATTATCAATCATTACTATAGATAGAATTTTCAAATCACTCAGGATATCATTCGTCTTAAATTGATTGAGCTGTTTACCACTTGTATCGGGTATTTCATGGTTGGCTCCCAACATTAACTCTTCTAGGTTCGCCGCATGATTTAGATTGTCGTCAGTTTCATTCTCTAATTCGTCTGCAAATGCACTATGAACAATATTACACGGCAGCTCTAAGCGTAAATTGCTGTAACCTTCTCCTCCACCGGGTTTCTCGACTGTCAAATCCACAATGCACCGAATGGATATTTCCATAAGGTCGGTTTTGACAGTACACGGACAATCCAGTGGCAGCGCTAAATCCAATGCAATTCTTTCTGTGTATCCCAGCTCTACAACTTCGTGTGCAGTATCGAATAGAAAAGAGCGCGCCTTTTTTCTGGAACCATCTTCACGAACAGCGACTTCTTCTCCTTCCAGACAGCAACTGACTTGGTAGCATGGTAGCCAATTGTTAGTTTCTGAAGCATTACCATCATTATTTTCATCTACACGTGGAAAATCAAAGTGAAGGACAATCCGTCCACCTGGACTAATAATAGATGTGCCCATGACTGTCAAGACACAACAAGGAGTCCCAAACTGATCAGCAACACGCAATGTTTGTATATTATTTCTTGATACAGTCGAGCATAATCCCACATTTCGATTTACTGTTATCTGTCCTTCTGGTCGATGTAATTCAGTAGCAGAAATGTGACACGGTAATCCAACAGAATGTGCCATAGCTGAACACGATCCAAGTTTGACACGTTCGTGAGCGATCTCATCACCACTATTATCTTGTAATGAGGTCAGCACTGTAAATGGCGCATTCACAACAAAAAGTTTGCCCTCTGAAGTCTTTCCACATAGGACTATTGAGTAAAAGTACCGACATGTTGTAGCTGTTACTGTATGTGGAATATCTGTCGGGAGATCTACTCGAAAGGTAAATGAAAGCTGCTCCTTTTCCAATGGTGGTGACAATGCTTGCGTTTTTGCTCTTGGTTCCTCTTGTGCTGAAGTATTTTCAGTATATACCTGTTCTTCGACAACAGGCACATTTTCTGTCTCCTCATCTGTTTGTTGTTTGACGCGAACTTTCAATGACTGCGGTTTCACATCGTCCCATCGACCAACATTTCTTTCTTCAAGATTCAGTAAATCAACAACATTGGTAGCCCAAAAGCATACAGTTGCACCATCTCTTGACACAGTTTTGGTGGATGACAATGCAAACTCTTCTTCGTTTGCTTGTGCAGCAATGTCTTCTACGCGGTCATTTATTAGGGAATCCAATAGTGGGTGTGTACCGTAAAGATTCGTACAACGCTTAACATTGTGCCATCTAGCGTCTATACGACATCTACCAGATGCGTAAACTTGTGCCGACTGGAACAAGTCTCGTGGTGATGTTCTTGAGGATAAGCCAGATGATAATCGGACTGTCCCTACAACTGTCCCTCCAAGACGATATGCTGGTCGCGACAAAACAATTTCGACAAATGCAGGCGGAGAGGAAGTGGTTTGGTCATCTCCAGCAGCAAAAGAAGAGTTTACAGACTCAATCTCGCTACGGTGTGACACAGGCTTAGATGTTGACATCCCTGAATCGCCAACTCCCGTCATTGTCTGACTCCTTCGAGCCGCAGAGGGAGCCTATTTTGTTAGATTTTCAGTTTATCAAGTCCCACTATCTCATGTACACGATTTTATGTACTGGAAGCAACCATATAAAATTGGGATGTAGGCATGACACATTATGGTCCACATAGATTTTGAGATTATATTTTAAAAAAAATAATGGAAGTCTATGATTCAAGCCATTTTCATCCACAAAAAGGACAAATAAAAATAGGAATGCTTTTGATTTTTATAGCAGGTACTTAAAGTATTGCACTCGAGTTGTGCTGATCACCTCGTAATGAAGAAAAAAAATCGACAAGCTAGTAAGTAGACAAGTTTATGTTTTAAAAGTTTTAGTTTCAACATCATTTCTTCGAAGAAACTTTGTGTTGTCTGCATTATTCAATATAATGCGCACGCTTCGTGTAGCAACGTTTGGTACTATGAAACAAGAGCTGGCGTGTACAGAGACTTTCTTTGGTGAGTAACTTATATGTTCTCATCATCTCTGATTCCAGAAATATACACTGAAGACTTCATTCAAAACATGAGAAGTGCCTGCGCAACAAAGTATCTCAACGCAGTTGCCGTTTGAATGGTCGTCTCACATTGTCCTGTCAATGATGCAATGTTGGTCATCAACTAAGAAGCTGGATATAGCCTTTTCTTCTTTAGGATTTCAAGAACTAGTTGTGCAACTCGTGGCAATCTGTAAACGTGTGTTGCTGCATTAACACCTGTAAAACACTCCCAGCAAACAGATTCTCAGTATCAGCTTGATAGAAAATCAAACAGTTATCTGGTTCTAACACAACGATCAATGGCAAAACTAGCACTTCCAGTACTCCTCAAAGCACAGTAGCAGGAGTTCTTGGTGGAGTTGAAGTGGAAATATTGCTGCCTTTGCTGTCGTTTTCTTCTTCTTTGTAGTGATTCTTGAGAGGAAAAATATAACTGTCCCTTTCAGTATTGACATTGCACTCATGATGATGATGTGAAACAATACTTATGTATGTTTGCCATGCTGCTTCCATCATGGCCGTTGTAGTTGGTCGGATATAGATTGGTATACAGGAGAAAGCGATCAGGTTATAGGGTAACCAAACCTTTATGTCGTTCAAGGTTACATTTGGCATTTCTTTTACAACATGCTGCACAACATCATCTTTTTGCTTTCCAGCACAAAGTCCACGACAGGCCATACTTATGGAATTGACAAAAATTCCAACAGTTGCTATTTCAAGACATGATTTTTTCAATACCGATGAAAATTTTGTACCATGCCACATTGCATCAAGTCTATTGTAGGCAGCAGGATAAACGAAGCCACCAAACATGATTCCAATGAAGCCTGCGGAAAGAAATCGATGAAAATCTATTTCAATGGTAGGTATAGATGCCAGTACTTCTTTTTCTTTCTGTTCTTCATATCCTAAGTAATCCTCTTCTTTTTCACCAAGAGGAATGGGTTTCTTTTGTGTTTCAATCTGTTGAGCTATAGCATCTGATCCTGCACACAATATAAATCCTGTTGCACTGTTGAATACAACTGGTTTTTCTTTTAACATGTCGACGAAATTTCGAATCAATCGCCGGGAATGCACAAAGGACGAAGGTGACATGGTCTTGTTTGAAAACTTTCCAAAAAAATGAAATCTCCCTTTTTTGTTTCTGTATTGCGGTTGGTAGTTTGTGTCAGTGTGTCAAATAATATGATCAATGTATCACATTCAGCGTGTCACCATGTTGTTATTTTTTTGGAATTGTACGTATGACTCCTATGACACGAAACAAATGGGAAAAAAATGCAAATGCAAACAGGTCGTGTCAAAGAGAAAACAGATACAGTAGACTAAATAGAAAAAGTTGAGGTTACGTTCGGTACCTGGTATCCAGTAGGTATTACTTAGTACTAGTATTACTTGACAGTATGGTAGTATTTATGTCCTGTAGGTAGGACCTTAGGACTACACCTTGTCGATGCACGACGCACGACACCACATCATCTTGTCTTCTAATTTTTTCTTCTCTAGAGAGATCAGGATCAGGGTTACCTGGTAGGGTGCTTCATGACAATGTCACGCAAACGCCTATGTTTTTTTTCGTGAAGTACTATTCATAATGAGTAGAACCTACCAGGTACAGGTACTTGTTGACTCGGTCTCCCTAATTGTTGTTGTTGACTCGGTCTCCAGGGCGCCCGCGCTTGCCAATCGCGTGGCAGAGGCGCATCTTCCCCTAGACACTATTC
>WKLE02001010.1:0-21724 GCA_014885115.2 Asterionellopsis glacialis | reverse complement strand
ACCAGGCATCACTCCCACAGTCCTCAAGCAACAGTTCAATTTTGCAACAACTGCTGGGAAACTTTCAACCACTAGAGTGGTCCAACTCAAAGAAATCAAACTACCTGAGTTCAGCAAGTCGCAAACCATAGATGAAGAAACCGCATTCGTATTCGACAACCCCACAGTTAAGTTTGACATCATCTACGGTCGCTCTTTCCTCACCAACGCAGGAATAGACATCAAGTTCTCCAACAACACCTGCACCATGATTTACAAGGTAGAATCCATCCTCAAACTCGCTGTCCCAAAAACTCTCTCACAACTGCGTTCATTCATCGGAGCCATAACTTACTACAGGGAAATGTGGCCAAAACGGGCCCAAATTTTAGCACCCTTAACAGAGCTCACCAAGAAAGGAATGAAATTCCTCTGGGGCAAAGCTCAACAAACCGCTTTCAACACAATCCGGGCACTCATTGTCGAGGATGTCCTCTTGACCTATCCTGACCCTAACAAGTCCTTCCACATCGAAACTGATGCCTCCAATTACCAAGTTGGTGCAGTCATCAAACAAAATGGCAAACCAATAGCATACTTCTCCAAGAAACTCCATGGATCCCAACTCAACTATACAGTAGGCGAAAAAGAAATGCTCGCGGTCATCATGGTTCTCGACGAATATTGCTCACTCCTATATGGCCGCTACATTCACATCTACACTGACCATAAGAATCTTACTTTCCACAACCTTAAAACCAATCGTGTCCTTCACTGGTGCCTCTTCCTTGAAGAATTTGCTCCCACTTTTCACTACAAACAAGGTGATCAGAATGTCATTGCCGATGCTCTGTCCTGACTCCTTTGCACCGACGCTGCCGGGAGGCCGGACGAATTGGAACCTGCCGCCAAACCAACGCCAGACCAATTTTCCATGGAACTGGATGACCCAGAACTACTTGAATGCTTTCTAAATTATCCCATCTTAGAAGAGAACGAACCCTTTCCTCTTGATTATCGACACATCCAAACACAACAACAACAAGATCCAATCCTACAACAATTGAAAGGCAATGAACCTCACAAGTACCCAGTACAAACGTTGGATGGCATAGATCTCATCTGCTACTTACCAACACCAAACAGCCCATGGAAGATTTACCTTCCATCCACCATCCTTGATCGTACAATACTTTGGTTTCACCAAGCCATGAACCACAATGGAATGAACCGATTATATGATGCAATGAACACTCACTTCCATAACTTCAAACTAAGACAACAAATTGAACATCTTGTCTGCACTTGCAATACTTGCCAAAGGTACAAAACAGCCGGACCTGGATATGGACACCTCCCACCTAGAGAGGCTCCATTAACACCATGGAGCGAAGTAGCTGTGGACTTGATTGGTCCTTGGACCATCAATATCAATGGTGAAGATATTCAATTCCATGCAGTCACATTCATTGACACTGTTACTAACCTCCCTGAGTTTGCACATATTAACAACAAATCTTTGGAACATATAGGACAGAAACTCAAAGATGTATGGTGCTCAAGATATCCTCGCCCCCTGAAAATTATTCATGACAATGGAGGAGAATTCACAGGAGAAGGATTTCAATGAAGACTACGAACAATGGGCATCCAAGATGTCCCGACTACCATTAAAATCCACAAGCAATGCCATCTGCGAACAAGTGCACCAAACAATGGGCAACATACTCCGTACACTGACTCATGTTCCAGAAATTCCAGAAATGCTGGTAGGCCTTTGTCCTGAGGGTCAAATCCTTGTCATGTCATTTCCTTGCTCCAGGTAACAGGAATTCCAAATTCAATGATCTTGAGTAGTTCTTCGTTGGAAAGCTTAGAGTTTTCATCCACTCCAGGGAATTTCTCTAAGTAGCCATTAAGTGTGTGGAGAGCAGCTTGGTACTCTTTGGACATTAGTTCGTGTGGCTTCTTGAGGAACCAGCACATGTAGCATTTCTGCTTCATGAGCGCTTTGAGCAGAAAAAAATGCTTCTTGAGGTCATCACTGACCAACTTGAAGTGCTCCACTGTCTCGTTTCTGTGCTGGGTAGCCACAGCATTGAATACATGAAGACCTTCTCTGCGTAGTAAGGCACAGGCCATCGAGTAATGAGCGGGCCCGGTCGTGATACGCTGACTGCAAATCACTTGGTCTAGATTGTTGAACCAGCCCAGTAGTTCCCTAGGAGATCCGTGACTTAAGTATGAGAACTCCATAGTATACTTCTCTTCAGAGTTTTGATCTCCAGGATTCAATAACAGGCTAACTTTGGCGTACTGCCCTTTAGCTAGCTTCTGCTCTTCTGTACTTAGAATTTTGAGTGGGATAGGAGTCGGCGGGTAGCTTTGACCATTGCCTTGGTTAGGTGTAACAACTTTCATGGTTGAGTCATTCAAAATTGGAATAATACTTATTAGTTTCTTACTGCTTTTTGCCTGGAGAGTTAACACTATGCACTATGCCAACAACAATATTGAAAAGTGATAGAAAATAGACTGAGTTTTGTTAGAGTGAATAAATTACAAGCTATTTTAACTAGTTACTAAAAATACTTGACAACCCACCAATTTATCTTCTCAACCTAATACAGTACGGGATCCTATGGCCGATCTACTTAGAGTTCAGTTCCAACAGAATTCAGTTTTACCATGTGAACCAAACTCCCTGAGGCAGCCAATGAGAGTCCATCAGACTGGTGCATCATCTTGTTCTGGTGTGACGCATCATGCTTCTGCTGCAGAGTGGATTTTGATGTGCTTCATTTGTGATGTCAGCGTTTGCATGTATGCAGTGCATCACTGCACATTCGCATCCATCCGCTCAATGGCGTCATCACATCATCTTGTCTGTCCTTGTCCCTGATGTCATCACGTCACGGTATGTCCGTACTACAGTTGATTGGCATTATTGCGCGAGTCTTGCAACTCACCTACTGCAAGTGTCATGAACAAGTAAGAAGCAAGAACAAAGGTAATTTCATTTCTGTAAAGTACATATTCCTGCTTTTTAGGCATCTAATAATCCCTAGAATTTTGCACCTAAAAATAATTGAATGTACGTTTCACTCCTTAGACATATGAGTGGAAAGTGCTTATTTTTAATAGTACTTCCAGTAGGCCCAAAAAATCTGTATACTACATTACCAAACTTTTAAATACCATATACCATTGGACCTTGTGTACAATGACTTGAGGTTTAGCTTGTTTTTTTCCTTGAACCACTGAGTTAGGAACATTTTTCAGGATAATTTATGTATACTGCAGCTGGGGGGAGCAAGAAATGTACTGCAATTTAGGATTTTCCAATACCTAAAGTAATCGCTGTGTCAGTACAATATCCCTGTATTTTTTTATGTGCATAATGTGCATAAAAAATACAGTAATCTTATACAGCAAACCTTCACATTTAAGAATGGGTCTAAGCCTTTAATTTTTATCTAGCTACAAACCTCTGTAGCATCTAGTATGCCCAAAATGCAGAAAGCAAATATTATTAAAAGCCTCTTATTTTTCCACATATCTTTGTAGGAAATGTAATATTTTTAAAATCTTTAACAGTTGTCATAAATTTGGATATGTTCTCCCTTTGTGTTGGGAAATTATTTCCAAAATATTCAATAATTTCCAAAATTCACTTTGTTGGTGGCACTCTACATGCACAGAACAGTGCATGCTGACTAAGTGCTAACCATCCTAAAAAGTGGAGCTGGATGGTCAGTTTTTGAGACCTAGCTTGCCAACAACCAGCCTAATTGTGACACTTCAAATTCAAAGCAAGAATTGATTGTTTTATGAAGACAACCATTTGAATGTTATCCACAAGTTATATATTTGCTTGTCTATTTTTTCAAAAAGTACTACAATTAGGAAGGAACATCAAAGGGGATAGTTGGTGATTTGGTCTTATTTTAACATATCTGGTCAAACAAACCTATACTATATGGACAAAAAATAAATATATTGGACTCTTTTTTCAATGCTATAGACCTCTTTTATGCTATTAGGTAAACTAAATGTTTACAACTTTATTATTAGCTTGATTAGCATGTGTTAGTAGCTGGTTCAATGGGCCAAGGGACAGTACATTTTTTGGACAGAAAAAAATCCTACTCATTTTGTTACATGACTCTAGTACCAATAGTCTTCAATTTTGATTATTTTTGAGCAGCCAGCACTACATTTTGCACAACAAAATGGAACCATGGCAAACAGTGATCTGTTGGCAGTGTTGCACTGGAGATAAGGATGGTCCCAGGTGCAGGCATTATCTTGTTGAAGAATATCAAGCTTTTTGTCATGAAAAAAAGGTGCTCAAGAGGCAACAGGAAAGATATCTCTGCTGGTGTTGTAGACAAGGAGTAGCTGTATATCAGGAGCTTAAGAATAATTACCTCAGGTTGAAAAATTGCAACCTTTACCATAAATGCCGTGTTCTTGTTCAATTGATAAAATCTGTGTTTAGTAAGACTTTGGAATACAAAAAGTTTTGAACTACAGTATCTACTAGTGGTTCTTTGTTATTTACAAGCTTTATCTAGCAAAGTAACTCAACACACAGCTTATTTAAATTGTATTTCCAGCATTGATTTTTTTCATATTGCCTTTGATAGCCATACACCAAGCTTAAAGGATGAAGTACAACAACACATAGAATTTATTATTATTCTTGATGTAAGAGCACTGCACCAACAAACCATAATCTAATAATTGTTTGCATAATTTATCATCGCCAACAAACTAGAATAGGACACATCATAATATATGATAGGTTCCAATAAATAATACTTTACTCTAGTAGTAGGCACTTGTAAGTTTATTAATATCACCACCACCACCACATTTGCATTATTTCTCTTTTTGTTCCTTCATGACCTTCTTCTATTGTATGTACTTATAATCATTATTGCTGTGGTCCACCACTGACTACTTACTACTGTTGACTGAAGAAATATCATGTGGTATATTATCAAACCATAGTTTGTTTCTCCTTTCATCATAGTACTGCATACTATATTGTACAAGAAATATAAATACTGTAAGAAGAGCCCTGGCCACAAAAAACATAACCCCCTTTTTCTACTAAGATTGAAAAACACCCAAAATAGATAAAAAATATTGTAAGTTCTCAAACACCAAAATAATGTTAGAAAATAAATTCTACTTAACAAGACAAGTACAAGACAAGTAGAACAGTAGTGGTCTGAGCATTTGACTCTGGCTAGTTTTTGAGTCTGGCATGTTGTACTTGGTTTTCAAGGTCACTGTTATGACAAACATCTCCATTTTCTGTCATAGTTTCCCATCAAACAATAACTAAACCAAGAAACAATAATCAACTATAACACTAAGCATTGAACAGGGAATCAAATAGCAGGATCAATGGGATTAGGTAACATGATTATTGTTGTGTTCTTGTCAAGAAGTTGATTGACAAGAAAGTTGGTTTTATAAAGAAAACAGATATCTCTTCCTGTATGCAGATTTGGAAATTATCAACATACCCCATAGTACTCAACAATCAATACAAATACAGAGAATCAATTGGTGTCCCTTGACTGTGTCATTTGAGTTTTATTGTCATTTTCTTGTGAGAAAGTAGTCATCTTGTTGTCATAGGTGACAGCACCATGTTTGTTGTTGTTGTTGTTGTTGTTGTTGTTGTCAATTTGATCAGTCTAGTCTGTTTTAATACTATACTAATCAGAAGTTATGTGGTGGTTATGATCTTTTAATACAAGCTTTCCAAAATTTTATTTCACTTTTGCCCATGTCCTTCCATCCAGAAAATGTAAACTAAATGCTGTATTTGTAAGCTCTCCAAAATTTGAGTTTACTTTAGCCTGGCTGTCCATCTGTGAAAAATGCCAAACTAAATGCCTTTCAGCTTTGTTGCCTCTGTGGTGATGTTCCAAGAATAATCCAAGGCTTGGTAGGTGTTTGGCATACATTTGGGAGGAGGTTTGGTGCAGTGGTGCAGTTGAAAACAAGGTTCCAATATTTTGATCTTAACAGAAAAATGAGTACCTTTTTTGTGGATGGCGGTCATAAAATTTATCACCTCTACTATAAGTTGCTTTCTTCTTGTTGCTTCTTCTTGTCGAGTATGTTGGTTCTATAGGATACACTCAGTATGAACATTTTACACCAGAACATTTTATTACAGAAATGTTGCTCAAGCCAATATTTGACACCTCTCCTCTCATAGGAGCATCAACCATACACTGTACATTGTACAACAATATATTATGATGTGGCAAGAGCTTGACCACAACACAAAATCCCCTGATGGTCTTTCTTATTTCTATTGTTTATGGACAGTACCATACCTCTTATGTACTAAAAGAAACAAAATGAATAAAGAAAGTGAATCATCATTCAGTCATGTATACCTTGTATTGAAAATAAAATGTTGCACTCTTGGATGCCTAACTTTCTATTTTTGGGTCAAAAAGTGTAGAAAATCTCGTTGACTGTATTTTTACTGTTTAGAGTTATAGTTAAAGGGTTCGGACACTCCAGATTCGGATCAATGCCTTTGAAACTTTACAGCCTACGGAAGCGACAGTATATTTTCTAGTCATCCCTAGTAATTATTATAAGCAGTATTAGATTCAAAGTACTTCGTGGATAAGACATTAATTTTATCATTTCTGATGTAATGTTGACGTCCTGATGATAGTCGACATCATGGATGGACCCGTGCTCCACCAACCAAAAGAAGCCTTCTTGTTTGAATAATCCTCTCTGGAAGACGCCGTGTAGATGCGAACTGCGAACTCCGCCTACAGGAGTTTGAAGTTGTTGAAAATACGGTGTCGGACGACGACACAATTGCAAAGACACATGAAACACGGTTAGACTCTCCAGAGGGCAAAGGAACAAACAGTTGACGAGTAAGGCAAAGACCTTGGGCAACTCACGACCAAACATTTCAAGGTCTCTCATTTTCAAGTGCTGACTGGACCTAAAGCTACTGAAATAACAGTTTAGAATAGAGATTCAAATGAGCGGATCAGAGAGACAACGAGGGATAGCAAAAAGAAGTAGTTCGGGGGATGTTCAGTGGGATGCGGAGGAAGATCATTTGTTGTCCTACTTTTTGGGTGGAGATGCAGGTCAGTCGCATCACAGCAATGGGAACTTTGTGAGTGCGACTGACAATGCGCAATTCGACAGTAGCGAATTTCCTGCGCCAGCACCACCAGTGACTCCAGCAGTGCAATTTTATGGGTCCAAATCAAATGCGACACATCATCAGAATCAACAGCAGCCACCATTATCATCATCATCGGTTAGAACCGCACATGATCAACAATCAATGCCAGGAATGGGAATGGAGCCCCCGGGACGAGTTTCTTCTTCTTCTTCGGTTTCATCATTTACACACGCAGCAGCTTCTCTTGTAACTGGCGG
The DNA here is from genome assembly GCA_014885115.2 of Asterionellopsis glacialis. NCBI lineage: Eukaryota > Bacillariophyta > Plagiogrammaphyceae > Rhaphoneidales > Asterionellopsidaceae > Asterionellopsis > Asterionellopsis glacialis. The sequence continues at coordinate 14,293 of WKLE02001010.1, read as the reverse complement.
ACCTGTAGTACAACAAATGTACGGGCAATCATCAACAGTGACCAACGGAATATCAACCAGCCATTCACCACTGCACAGTAATGCCTCTCCTATATCACCAGCTGCCATAATTGGAGTCGGTCAGGAAACAATGTATTTACCGACATCATCGAGAGGGTCAACTCCGAATAATTCGTCGTACTCTCCAAACGGTGTAGGAGTTCAACAACAGGCGTCAGATCCCGATCGGAAACAGCGGCACATCGCATGGCTTCAGCAACTCAATACTATTGCTAGAAATGCGGCGACAAGGAGTTCACCATTGCCTCAACCTGGTGCGCAAATCCAGCCACCGCCGGCTCCGATGCCAGGTTTTGTCCCATCCCACGTTCCACCATCACAACACAACATGATGCCACCACCGCCAAACCAAACACCTGGTGGTCCCTTAGCTCCTTCTGGACCATTTTACCCCCCACACTTGGCAGCAGCAAGCTCCACTGCATCAGCATCTTCATCAGCTAAAATATCAGCAACACCCTCTGCAGCTGAAAATGAAGAAAGACGAGCTCGTAGATTAGCTCGGAATAGGGAAAGTGCACGACAGAGTCGAAGACGGAAAAAAGAACACCTGGCTAGACTTTCTGAAAAAGTGAATCAACTGCACATTGAAATCGATACGGAACGTAAACGACTACTATCAGAACTTGAACCAAAGCTCCAAGAATTACGACAAAAAGAAATATCGAAACTTATGAAAGCTCTCAGTGATGAGAAGACGCCGCCTTCCGAAAATGGGATGAAGGAAGAAAATCTAGCAGAAAAGTTGAGGATCGTTCTCAAGAGTACCGATCCAGATTGTCCAGTACGGCGTGCAGCAGCATCGTTTCAATACAATACACTAAAACATTTGCTCTTACCAAAGTATCAGGAATTTTTGTTATGGTTGACGCTTCATCCCGAAAGCTTTTTCACAGCGGGGAAAGAGGAACGGGCAAAGATTGTTGCCGCACAGGTAAGACTTCTTTATAGTGTTTTGGGTGATTAAGAACCATGTGCATTGCGTATGCTTATGTATGATATACTAACTGTATTCACCATTTTTGCCTCTTTTCTTTGTTAACCAAAGGCACCAACAAAGGCTTCCGCTACCCGTGTAAGTTCCAAACAGATTGGGGAAGATATTACAAGTAAATGGAAAGGAAGGAAAAAAACAGAAAAAGATACAGAGAACCTAAGTTGCGAAGCTTTTGATGCTCCTCAGATGTGGCCGTTGTGGTGTTACGAATTAAGCATTAGCGTAGATCAGGAAGAAAAATTGCTGCATACTCAGAAACGAACGCACGAATTGCCGAATCTTCCTGAACACCGTCGACAAATGGCGGTAGCATCAAAGATGTCCACGAGCATGAAACATGGAATAATGTACCAGTCACACACAGTGTCGCATAAGAGCGAAAGTGCGTTACTTAGAATCCTCACGCCAGAGCAAACTATTAGATACCTGGAGTGGTTGGGAAAGAATAGAGAAAGATGTGAAAGAGTTTTGAAGAAAGCGAATAATGTAAAGATGGAAGAGGTTGAATCCTCGTCTTCAACATCAGAAGGAAAAGAGTCATCACTGACAGATATATGCGAGAAGCTTGACAAGATGCTGCGATTACCAGAAAGCGGAACGAAACAGGACGAAAATGTCAAGACGGAGCCATAATTTTCACCACTCTACGGACAATTTCTCGCGTGCTGAAGGACAAGGGACACGGATCGCAGTTGTCTCGGAATGAAATGACTATCTGATTTTCTATCTACTGCTTTGGTTTTTTCATCGAATGTGTTTCTCCTAGTTTCATACGGAGACAACACACGCGAATAGGCATGCCGGAAACAACGGTTGAACAAAGATTTTGTCTTGTTCTCACAGCTCTCAGTTTACGCACGCCTTGCCTTGAGCAAGTACATGTACTGGGATGACTCTTATACCTATGACTCAACCTCCATCTTACATTTGTTTTTTCCTCGCCATGAAAAAGAGGACAAAAAAGATTCAAGAAGCAAAATTCAGCACGAGGTAATAAGTCGAAATTTAGAAATCGTGTTAAAATGAATAATAGCCATTCTACTCGTACTTCTTGATTAAAGTCTTAAGTTAAATTCCACCTGTGACCTCTTTTTCAAATTGAAGCAACATTTTGTTCGTCACCTTAATCTGCAGCGCACATGCTATCAAAATATCCGGCCTTAATAAAGTTGCATCTGGGAACGTGTTCAAGTATGTCATCATACCCTCGAGCTCGTGGTTCAGTAAGATTGGTTGGCTCAAAAACAAAATGGCGGTTCCTACGCGAAAGAAGATCTTGAAGCTGCGTTCTACGAGCCAAATGTCCCACATCTAATGTATAAGCAAGCGCAAGTCCAGTCAAGAATGATTTCGTGTCAGTGACTGATTTAAAAGGGAAGGGCGTATTGAAAGCAACACGGAAACGGTTTAAAAATTCGACAAAAACTTACATGGCACACCGTCTTGGCTGGCATCGAAGGCAAATATAAAAATAGCGTTTGGAACCAGCCCAAGGCAAACATGCCAATATTGAGTTCATGATGATCAAAATGCTGACGGAAATAAAAAAAACATAGCGTGAGACTAGCACTGGTAAAAAAAAATGGCAGGAAGCACCAAGCAAACTTACGTCCGCTAGAACAGGAAGCTTCAATTGTATGAGCTTCTCGAACACACGGCAAACAGTTTTGAGACATCGAAGTTCCGGCCAATACATGTGTCGCAAATTGTAAGTTGTAAGAAGAGAATTCATTACTCGGAAAACAGTCTCCTCAACAACGCAAGTATCCTCAACAGCAGTCCGGCTCATCCTCTCCCCGTTCTTTGCCGATTTAATGGTAGAAGAAAGAGTCCCTCTTCGCGCTTGCCACACAACCGTTTCCTGCAATACACGGAGCAGGTGAGCAACCACATAGTCCATTCCCTGACAGTACCCAAGGTTATCGTGTGCTGCCGCCAGTGCGTGAAGAATAAAACCAAGTTTATTCTGAAGATCGAGCTTCATTTCGTTATTCAGAGCGTTGCCACTTAAAGCAAGTTCTTTAACAAACTTTCGTTGATTCCGTTGGATTCTTCTCTTTTCGTTCCGTGAGACCTCAGAATCTTGCTTGGCCAATCGCTTTTCTCCTGCAGTTGAAAAGTGGCTGCTGAAGCTGCCAACTGGAGAGATGGCACTCCAATCGCTTACTGTTGGTGTGAGGCTTACTTCGCTGTTTGAATCATCATCGCCTGTCTCCCAAGGCGGAGGAGCAGTTGTCTGCCGAACTGGTCTCGGTCTCGACGGTTGTCCACTCGCAGATTGAACGGTAGGAATTGGATCTGCCTCGCCTCCACCTTTCACACCTCTCTTCATGAGCCGATTTTGACCCCAAGTTACAAGTGCTCGGACGATGGAGTCGTCGCGCGCATGTGCTCCTGTTTTATGCGGAGGCATGTTGCCGAAAGCTCTGTGAACATCACGCGAGATTACGCTATGCCATTGTCCTTCCCGACCGATGCTTTCCAACTCGTGGATGTCCACCGTGTCCGCTTTATCTGAACCTTTCGGTGACGGTTTCTCGGAAGATGTTGCATTTTTTCCAAACCTTTCAAGAGTCACCCAGATCCAAAACGCAGGTCTCAAATGCATACTTAGACCTCCTATGCGGACGGCATCTCTAATTACCATATGTTCGTTTTCTGATATAATTTGATTGCAAAAGACGTTGACTTGCTTCATTCTACATACCGCCTGGGGATCGCCTAAAAAAGTCAGCACGACCAAGAGAACGCTAGGGCTATCACACATTGCAAGCTCAAAAGGGCAGATGTCCTCGTCAGGAACGATCAAATTTCGATTTTGTTCTCCGTCATCAAAGGAAACTCCTATATGTGTGCCGAGAGAGTTTTTACTGGTTGATGTAGTTACCTCCTCGCCTAGTGCTATTGTTCTTGAGGGGAGTTCGGCCAAATTATCATTGGTCAACTCAGACGTATGAGAGAAACACGCATGATAAAAGAAACTTGCAATGCTAGTTGCATCACCATTTTGATGATCAAACACCATTGTTTGCATTTTCTTTTGATCATGAGCATCTCTTTCTTTCTTTTCATCATCAGATAGCTTCAATGAGGAACCAACAATATCTAGCACGAATGGATTCTCATCGCCAAAAGGTGATTCCTGTCCAACCAATTTTGCAATACTGTGAAGAAAACTTACGAAGTTTGCAGCATGTACCTGGGAACTATTTGGACCCATGTTCGATCGGTCAAAAAGCTGAAAAGTGCTTAACTGCGTTTTTGATGGTGGATCGGCCTCTCCGTTCTCCAAGTTAGACGAACTAGAAGATGACGCCGGCATTTCTGCTGTTGATGTTTGTGTTTCTTGTGCTTTTGTCTTCTTATCCACTGATTCAGCCACGAATGTACAAACTCGGTTCAAATTTTCATCATTTTCGAGTAAAATTCGAATTTGATCGCTGCTGGTGACTCCAGTTGAACTTTGCTCAGGGTCTCGCGATAGAGCTATTCCCAAAACTTCTTTTTCTAACCATGAGACTAAAGCACTACCATCAAGGGTTTTCTCGTTTTTCAAAGATGTTATTTCCTCGCTACGCTTACTGTCTTCAACAGCTACTTCCGGTGTTTCTGTAACAAGAGAAGTGTCGAGATTGCCGTTCCAACAATTGAAAGCTCCTCCGACGAGATCCACACCTGCATCACGGGAAGTATTTTCGTTGTTCTTTTCCACCATTGGTAAACCTTTCCGCGGTGAAGATGGAGAGCCAGACTTTTGACTTTCAGAAAGAGGCGGCACAGCGCTGTCACTCATGGAAGCCGCAGTATCTGCTATTGTGTCTGGTGCACAAAAAAGAGAGGAAATAGCGCTGTTTTGTAATTCAGAAGACTCTTCTTGCGATTGCCTAGTTTCCTGTTCATTTAAAGATAAATATTTCATTTCGAACGTCTGTGCGGCTGCTGAAGTCGCTGTTGCGAATTTACTAGCCATTCGTGGCGATGGGTGCACGGGCGACGAAAATGAATCTTCGCTTCTTTTTTTCTTTGGGGAGGTCACTGTAACAATGGACACAGTATCAGATGTTGTCGGGCATGACAAATAGACACTTTCATCATTCGCCGCAACAACCATAGGTGACTCATCAATTTTTGGATCAACCGGGCTACCCTCTCCATTTGTTAGAAAATCCTTTATCTCCCCTTCTGCGACACATTGCTTTTCTTTTTTTGCATCGACTACCGAAGTTTTGACGTCTATATCATTTCGATTGCTTTCGTCAAGTTTGGAAGAAATTGGCACCGTCGAATAGCCTTGCTTGCTCTCTTCCCATTTTCGTAGCTTATCCTCGGGTGGGGGAGGGAGGAGAGGTACTGCAACACTCGATCTTTGTTTCTTGTTCGAACCCGGTATTGGGATTGGTGTCTTCAGAGATGTGTACTTACTAAGAGAATTTTTGGTAGAGGGTTTAGTTTGGGTGGTTTCTACAGCGCTGCCAGTAGAATCCGCTGTCATCACGCTCTTTGCAAAACGTTCTCCAGCAAGTGAGGAATAGGCAGTTGAATCATCTTCCTTCAGGCTGGAAGTGGTCTCCAGTGAAATTCCACCATTCCTATCAAAGTTATAATATCCAGTGGAGGAATCATCAGCGCTTCCGCCTAATTGTGCTCGATCCGCAGCAATATTTGCTGGTTCGAACGCAGGTGCAGGCTCAATAAAATCTGTGTCAGAGTGGCCAGCACTTGCGGACGTCACATTTTCTTCCGAAAAAAGAACTAAGTCTTCCTCGTCGTCAGCTGCAACATACTGAATTTCATCAGGCTCAGACACTTCTGACTTTTCATCTAAACTTATATCTTCTTCATTGTCGTCATCACTTGATTGATCTATCGAGGCCTGGTTGTAAATTGTAAGTCTTTCTTGTTGACTTAATATGCCTTCTTCAATATACTTATCAGTATTATCTTCCTCTCCGGTATTGTCTACTTCGCTTCGAACTTCTTCTTGCGACAAGAGTGGGGCATCCTCCGGGTAAGGCTTGGTCTTCTGAAGTTGCAATCCTCTGGGCACCTCTTCAGCAAGCTCAATTTTTTTTTCATCATCATTGTACATTTTTATTGCCCCAGCGTTCGTCGATAGAGCGTAGTTCGAAGATGAAACTTCACTCACTATCCAGGACGTAGCGTCGAACATGTCAACTCCAGTATCGGTGTTGCTATCATCAGATTTCTGAGGTAACAGCTTTGGATCGAATAACGTTTTTGATGCATCCCAGCTGACTTTCTCCTCCATGGTTTCCTCACCATTCATTTCTGATAACGAAGGATACTGCTGGGTATTGTTTTCGACGTGTTCCAAATGATCTTCATCCACGTTAGACCATTCAGCCTCGCCGCGAAACTCTTCTACGATGTCCGCAGTCAATTCAACTTCAGAATTAAAATCTTCGATAGGTTGACTTTCTGCCACACCTCGATCAAATGGTGAATCAAAGGTAGTCCACAATGAATCTGTCTCCGCTGGTTTCTCTTCCACGGGCGGGGGATCAGGAGGATACTGAAGAATGGATCTTGTATCCCATCTATTTTCTTTATATGGTTGTGAATCTTCTTTTTGAAGATCCACTTGCATCAGTTCGTGTGCGTGTGGTGCCTCCGGTTCAGGAAGAACTGGTTGTGGATTTACGCTGGGGCTGTCTGAATCTTTCGAAACACCAATTTTATGTCCATTGAATTCAGGTATCGTTCGTCCCTTTTCTACTGCGGGACCTTCCTCGACGACAGGATTTTCTTCTGCGAGAGCACGTTCCTCCACTGCAGACTTATCCTCTGCTCGCGGTAGGTCTTCGACATCGGATTTCCCTGGAGAATTAGCAGGCCGAAGATTATCTACTCTGGACGATTCACACTCGTTGTTGACCATTGAGAAACTTTCCTCAGGTGGCTCTATTTCTTCTTCGTTTTCTCCTGACAAGATTCCAGGATATTCGTTACCTGGAATATCGCTTTCTCCCTGCTTAGCATCTTCAAATGGTGTCTCTGATGATCCATCAGACTCATCATTAGCAGACAAATTGCTTTCACCCAACCTTGTTTGCGAAGCTAGAAGCATTGCGCGCTTCTTTTCAGTCAACTGCTTCATCATTTTGTCTTTCTTAGGACTCCGAAGCCGTGCCGAACGCGGCGATTCCTTGATTTGTTCTGACCGACTAGTTGAGTTTAGGTTTTCGGTAAGAGATTCATTGGTTTGCTCGTCTCTTTCAGCTTGCTCGCCAGTACCATCGTTCGCATCCTGGTTGTCAATAAGATTAGATCTAGAATTCCTCTTTTCGGCTAAAATCTTCTTGATTGCGACTCTACGATCAGGAATTCCAATCCTTGACGATCTCAACCTTACCGGAGTGCTATTGCTGACTTGATCATCATGGTTATCTTCTTTTTTGCCTGACATAACATTCTTTGTTGATGAAAGAGAAAGTGATTCCATGGCTTCTTCTTCTTCAAGAGAGCTCTTTGAATTCGACAATTCGTCAAATTCACTGTTGACTTGCTTCCTTTTCTGATACTTCTGAAACAATTCTTGTTTTTTTCGCCGACGCTCATCTGGCAACCGAGCAAATCCCGATTGTGATCCGTTGTCTGTCATCGTGATCCGTTTGCAGTGCGAGAATGGGACGCTGGTAGAGTCCAATTTCAAGTCGGAAAGAGGGTGAGATGCTAGACAATGGATGCAAACAAAGTCTTTGGGACCGGCTGAAAATGAAAATGAAATCGGTGAGCTCTCCGTCCAACTCCTCGATCGAAGAGCGTGGACCGTCTCCTCTACCAAGGTACCTGGTATGTACACAACTGTAGCTACTACATAATAGAACCACACGAACAGTACCTGGTGCCTGGTATGATTGTACTGGTAAAGCACCTTGTACGGTATTCATGCATTTTACCAGGTATGGGCATCCATATTATAGGAGTAGCTTTTGTCATTCTTGTATAGGTCCTCTAGGAATTCCATGATGTAGATAGATGTATGTAACTGATTCTAAACGGTTTTCCATGGTGTCATAGTTACCAGGTTGATTTAGGACAACCATTATTGAATCCTGCGTACCGTACCGTTAATTCTACCAGGTACCAGGTACCTTATTGATAGTAACAGGTACAGTACCAGGTACGAAATATTCGATTTGTACCAGTTACAGGCGGCGGTACGACGACATGCATTGAAATGGAATGGGTCGTGTTTCTGTAATTAAGGGACACAAGACATGATAACTATCTTTAAGAACAGTAGTGGAGACAACTGTTTACTTGGTCTATTTTTGTCCTATGTTATGTCAAATACATATGCTTTTAGTGTACACGTATTTAAGTGCACTGACTATAATTGGAACTAATTAATAAGTAGGTACGTACCTTTACGGTGCTGCTGTTGATTCAGGAAAGATTCCAGGAATGAAGGATCGATGTCGTCGTCTATCGTGCGGCGGATGGACAATAACGAGAAAAAACTGGGGTCACAAAAGCCCATGATGTCGAAAAATTGAACCGATAGGAACCGGATCAGTCGGTTCAATGTCCGACTCATTCGAACAGTCGAAAAAAATTAGTCATACGAATCAAATTCCGATTGAACCAAAAATTGAACTGAACCAAAAGTGCTATCTACCGGGGGCCAAGCAGGCCACATCACACAGTAGTGGCGACGAAAAAATTGTTTTTTCAGTAATCGATGACAAGGAGTGCTCTAGAGCTATTACATGAGTCCATCATCCCACCCTCCAAAATCAACCATGTCACTCCTTGCGTTTCTTGGCCAAAGTTCCAGGTGATGCAATTTTTTGACCCAAGTCCAACCCAAACTGTATCTTCTGGAATTTTTTCAGATAAAACTTTTCTTTTTTGAATATTTTGATAATATCTAGTAGGACTGTAGGACTGCTATCCCAACAGAGATGTCAAGTGCTCTAAACTGTTGGGAAAACCGTGAATTTTAGACATGAGATTGCACACAGGGACCACTATAGAGAGTTTAGTGGAGGTTGAGGCGCCAAATGGTGGAGGGGGCAGAGCCCCTGGTCAAATTGGTCAAAAGGGGAGGTAAAGGAGAAAAAGGAGAAAAAGGGAGGAGGAGTCAACGCCCCCAATCCTTAATAGAGAGAGGAAGGGGAAAAAGGAAACAAATGGATGGAGGAAGCAAAGCCCCTATCCCTAATCTCTTTATGTGGGGTTTTTATTCTGGCAAAATGCAGGGATACAGTGTATTATGCATGTGCACTGACTGTGTAAATGTGCATGAAAATATGTACTGTACACAACAATAAACCTATTAAAATTAAGTAATTACCCTAATAACAGCATTTACATGCCTTTGGATGATGTCCTATTTGACCTTTCATGTTTCACTTGAAACATCCCTGGCACCAATACTCCTCCTATCTCTTTTGGAGCTTCTGTGATGACATCTGCATCATCATTCATTGCTGTTGGTGCTGGTACAAGTTGGTAAGTTGTAAGTGTACCATGACTTGCATGGGATCTGGTTGAATGTTGGGCATAAAATTTTGGCCAAAAGTGTGTAAGTTGTAACTGCACCATGACTTGCACAGGATCTGGTTGAATTTTGGGCATAAAATTTGGCCAAAAATGGCCGGGATTTGGAAGAATTGATGCTGGTGGCACCATCATGGCACCAGGAGGAGTTAATGTATACTACTCCTCTACTTTCATTTTTTTACTTACCTTCTTCTTGGATTGCTGAACTACCATCTTGAGAGCTTGTGGTGGTGATGCCTGAGCCTGAAGTAGAGTCACTGGGTTGTTTGCACTGGCACCTGCTGTCATTGAGTGGGTGTGGTGCCACCGATTCATTTCTTTTCTGCTGCTCACAAAAGTAAGCAGCAAAAAAACCTTTCTCCATTATCTTCAGGTAGAGATCAAATGTCAGGATGCACATCCTTACAATTGACAACTACCAGGTCCAACTAAAAAAAATGGGGGAAGTTCAGCACATTCATCTGCTGTCAAGGAGTCAAAGAATCTGTTCCTCTCCCTGACCTGGAACCTGGATGTTCCACCTTGCTGTACCTTCAAAGTTTATAGAGCCAGATAGTGACTCCCCTATGTTTGTGTTTGCCAAATTAGCTTCCATATTGTGGAATGCCTTGAGGTGTGATTCACTGTGTTCTGCCTTTTAGATGCAGAGCTGATTGCAATTGATGCATGTATTGATTTGACCTTTTAGTTGGGTCTTTTTTCCTGTAATTTTTTTCTAAAGGTAGAACATTCTGTAAGTAAGTGAAGGTCTTACATTTATTAAGGACCACATCTTTTGTATCAGGTCCAAACAAAGGGGTCTACCTGTTTTAGGCTTCACCCTACCAGCAGGGTCCTGGCCTGGCCTGGCCTGGCCTGGCTGTATATTTGTACCTCACAAACCAGTTGTCCAGGTTCTGGACTATCTCAGCAGAAGGGTAGATATCCTTCCTAAGTTGCTTATGGTAGCTTGTCCAGGTTCATATTTTTTAATTTCCTGATAGCTGCCTCTTTATAATATTTTCCATTTAAAGTTCCTTCTTTCAGGCTTAATAATAACTTAAACATGTCCTCGCTCACAAATCTATATGCACATGCACATACTAGGTCTCAAAAAGGCAGTGCATAGTCAATGTGATGGTTTTGTTTATCCTACTCAACCAACTGACTACCACATCTGGGATTAATAAACACCAGAAAGCATCATTATGGGGTCAGGTGTCAGTGTACATAACAATATTCCCCCTGGTGTCATCAGTGTCTTCTTCCACTTCAAGTGCAGGAGCATCCTCAGATTTGTTGGAATGAAAGATAGGCCAATGTACCATTGACTTTGCCACAAGTGCCAGATTGGATACTTTGGTCATCAGCACAATTACCAAAGTCATAATCTCACCAGCCTTATCACTAGCATCCCATACTCGTTTGGCTCCAAGTGTACCAGGGTAGTTTTTCAATTTCTGGTGGGTGTGGTCATGACAAACACTGCCACCAGACCCAAAAGATTGGATTTCAGAGGTATGTTGCATGTCATTGGATACCCCACTTGAAGTGAGTTCCAACTTGCAGGACTTATCAAATGCATCCTGTAAGTTTTCCCCAGTTGGCAGTACCTTGATATCACCCAGCCAGTCTTGGAAAGAAGTGAATTGCTGGACATCCTTGGCATTTGATGACTTACTTTGTTTGTAGTAAGTCATCTCACTAATTAAATACTCCTTGCCCATCCTCTCATATATGAATCTGGCAACTATAGGACCATTACTATAGGTTATTATTATTCTGTCAAGCATGACAGTAGTGACTCTACTCAAAAGAATGTTGGTTGTTGCATACTTTGGTAAGACTGGAAAGGATGCCTGCATCCACTTAGGTAAAGTATTTAACAATCTACCTTCATGTGCATAGAGGTAGAAGTCACCACACTGGTTACACATGTACTTCATGCTCACAACCTAGGACAGTTAACTTTCCTCACAAATGAGGAGAGTCATTTGTCCATTTTTGGTGAGATCAAAATGGTCATGAATGTACTCCCCAAAATAATCCGCCTTGGTACATCCCATATAAATAGATGGGGCTTGTAACTCCCATCTGAGTATGTATATCCTAGTTCCAACTATGGAACTGTACAGCAAGTATGGTTCTTCAAGACATGAGTTCCATCTGGAACTGTACAGCAAGTATGGTTCTTCAAGATATGAGTCTTGCAGGATCTCAAAGTAAGTTTTTCCACTGGAAAATAAGTATTATGATTATTAGATTCTCCTCAGATTTTGTTTGTCTTACTATGAAAGTTTGATGGTAACATTTCTACAAAATGCTTTGTCATCTCAAATACTACCTTTGAACACTTTGTTTTATAAGGTGGACTTTTCTTGGATAGAGCCCTGATTTTGGTACTGTTTTCAGTTATGGTGCACTGATTGAATCATGCATGTTGATTGGAGCATCAGTCATAACTTTCTGAACTTTATCCTCTATGGACCATTCCTCCTGAATTTGATTTGTTACAGAATCTTCCTCAAAGCATGCATTGTCTACAGGAACTTCAATGATTGTTCCAATTCTTGGAAGTCTTGGTACTCAGGGACTGTCACCTCTTCCTGAACTGTCTCAACAACTCCCATTGGTGGAGCCTTTTCCTTAGCTGTTGATAGAAGTGTCTGAGATAAGCTCTTTCTGGTAATAAGTTAACCCTCAAACTTGCAGGTTGAGCATGGTAAACAATTGGAGCAGACTTGGGAGTTCTAATTCCTTCTCCATCCTTGCCTTATTCATGCCATAATACTTGGAAAACTGGCACATGATGTGATGTCCTTTCTTGAAGGTGGGACCAAATCTGCAAACAATGCAGATGATCCCACCATTTCCAACAGTGGGAGGTGGAGCCCTGTCCTGAAGGGTGGACTGTTTCAATTTGATTTACTTGTAGAGTTCAGCAAGGAGGATGGCTTGCTGCTTTTGTGTTGGTCATTTTGTATTGTATAATGAGTTACGACTGCAACAACTTCATTTTTTTGCATGCATGGATGCCACTTTTTCCATGTTGGCTTTGAATGCCCATAGTGAACAATAACAGCAATCAACATAATGAGATAAGAGATAGTATAAAAAGAACACGGATGTCAACAAAAATAATTCTCACAACAATTGACTTACCTTTTGGAGGACAATAATGGGTTTGTTGTGAGACCTTGTTTTTGTCTTTGACAAAAAAATTGAAATTTTGGAAAAGGCTCTCACCCCATATTGATGTGGACAAAAGAGTTGGGTGTGAACAAGCTTGTATGGTGGATTAGGAGGTATTGGTTTTTCACCAAAAGTAAAAAACAGTACCTAAACTGCTTGTTGATAACCTATTTGAGTTTTGGGTTGGGCTTGGCAAATCCTAAAGTACCCCCTGACTTGGGCTGGCCAAGTCCAAAACCAAACTCTGATCCTAAACTATGTACCAGACATTGCATAGAAAATCACATAGTATTGGAGGGATCTTTTTCATTCTTTTTACCAAAAATACTCTGGCATGGTACAAAGAAGATGATGAATTCTCACAAGAATGACAAGAATGACAACAACAATAAAAATAACAACAACAACAACAACACCATTATGTTTGTCTTTGTCTTTGTCTTATTGTTACTTCAAATTACTCCCATAATGACAAAATTTTATGCTGTGCACCTGCATGATGATGAGGACTTGGATTAGAGATTCTTAGGAATGATGCCAAATGACCATGAATTCAACCCAAATCTGTAAGCTTCATAACCTATGAAAGAACCCAGAAAATAGAACTTGGACTTGGACTTGGGAGTTTGTACCAGGATGCTCTCACATACAGTAGCATCTTTCAAACTATAGAAGTTTGCTTATGTGAGGCCAATCCTTATTGTGTAACAAAAATGAAAACAAAACTGAACATATTTTGATGGACTGACAGACCAAATCAGGTTTTGCACTGCACCCAAAAATATTGTCGTTATTGTAAAACAAAAAACAAAAACAAAAATACCAGGGATGGACAGCAGCTTGAACCAATCAGATTACTTCACTGAAAAATCTTATTATTGTTAGTCCTAATGTATTGGTACCAGGTACCAGTTACAGACAATCAGTAGGACCTATGTTTAGTACCATCTATCTGATAGTAGTTGATGCATCCTTTTTGCTTTTCTCATGGAGACCGCCATGGGGTCAAAATCAAAATTCTGTTTTGGCAACACAGAAGACATTTGATAGCAAAACCGTCAAAGTCAATTTCTTGTCATTGTTGATGGCTCTTCATCTCAAAATTCATAGCCAGTAATGCTGTATACATGACCATACATTATCCCTTGCTGAATTTTTTTCCAGAAAAATTATTTAACAAAAATAAATTACACCAAGTATCCCACTGTTTTTACTACTTATGGTTTTTTTAATAGTCTTCCTATATTTTTATTTTTGTGCAATTTTCTGTAGGATTATTTTTGGAGTTTCACAAAAGTGGTTATATTTTCTATTGGATTATTTATACATTTTATTTTGATCTAAATAACTTTGTTTGGATACACATTCATGTTTAAACCTGGAACTGGTCTTGTTGTTGGCAATATCTGTGATCTAGAGATCAAAAGCTTTCAATCAGTATATGGATGTCTGGGGTGAAAACAGACTCCTAAAATTGATGCATCAACTATTATCAGGCAGATGGTAGGCATTGCCCTATGCCGCCTATGTCGACCA
>WKLE02001004.1:13019-24011 GCA_014885115.2 Asterionellopsis glacialis | reverse complement strand
ACAGCATACGCTACAGCAGCAATTTGACAAATCACTTGATTATCATGGTATGGTCAACCTATTCATATTTGGGATCAATGGGGGTATCATGCGAGCGCTTGGATTACAATGGCATCTGGCAGGAATCATTGTATTCTGTCTGTGGTGTTTTTGTATGCCTATCCTTGTGATGAAAATTAAACATGGTGGCGGGATCAACACTATTTGGACAATGATGCCATGCTTCTATGCCTTCATGAATGTGTTGTTGATCAGCACTTATACATCAATAGATTGGCAAGGTGTGAGTGATAGTGTTCGTGCTTGTAGTAAAGTCGAGAGGGGAGAAAACGCGTCGCAGGTCATCTTAGGATTAACAGAAGAGTCGACTTTGATTAACAAGAAAAGGCAAACAGTTGCATACTCGCAGGGTGAATAGCAAGCTTTTAATTTTTATGTATAAGAGTATTGTAGCGATAATTTGATATTTTCTTCGGGTAGGGTTACATGTCTACGCATTTATGCACTGACAAGGCAGGATTCAAATCCCTCCTTCAATACGGCTTCGTTTAGTTTTTTCCCGATGATCACAACTTTGCAGGATCGTTCCGATGGTATAGTATCACTAATGGTTGACCGGTCCCAACGAAGGTCTTCACTTGCAGGGTGAATTTCCCAAAGATCGTTAACAGCTTGAACAATGTAACGGCGTACATCAATACCATTTTCATCTACAAATTCTTCATCTTCTGCCTCTACATCCTGATGTTGCACTGATAGAATACCCTTTACACGAAAGATCTCCATTTCATTTGTCATCTGAGATGACTGATGATTAGTGTCGGTGTATTCTTGTTCAAGCCGTGCCTTTAGGACACTATTTTTCTCGTCTTGATTTGGCCACAGAATAGATGCTAGCCATGAGTTCATTCGAGCCAATTCTACGGACCCTTGTAGCACAAATGCAGTAGTCCCCACAGCGCTTGTATGAATGTGTTTATTTACATCGCCTTTTGAAGCCATGGAAGAATCCACCCCTGCCGTACTCTCAAGAATATCAGCAGGCACCACAGTAAAATTTACACACATTTGACATGATGCGTCACTACATTTATGATCTGTTCCAGCAACACGAGAAAGAACCATGTCTACCTCCTTGGCACGATCTACATCAAAGCAGTTTGCATCTAAAATCCATTCCAAATCTGGCACTTTAGAATATGTTGTTGTTCGGACAGGCGCAGTTGGGTGGATGGACCGTATGTGCTGCAACACGGTGTCTGTATTGTGGTCAATAAGATCGACCTTATTCAAAAGTATACGGTCTGCGTATGCAATTTGTTGAGCAGCTTCTTCCGTTTGTTTCAACTGTGTTTCTAAATTCAGAGCATCTACAATAGTTACAACACCATCAAGTCGTAAACGACTCTCCAACTCATCGTCCAGCCAAAACAAACTTGCGATAGGTCCAGGGTTTGCCATCCCACTAGCTTCAATCAATATGTAATCCAAGTCATTCCTCTTTGTCAACAGATTTTCTAGTGTTTCTACAAGCGAGTCTTTCACGGTGCAACAAATACATCCATTGGGTAATTCTATTAAATCTGATAAACTCTTTTGGTTGGCCCCATCCCTTGCAATAATATTTTCGACGGACAGTCCTTCATCTCCCCCTCCAAATTCATTTTCAATCACCGCAATTCGTTTCCCATGATCGGGTGACTGGAGGATGTACTGTATCAAAGTAGTTTTCCCTGCTCCTAGAAATCCTGACAATATTGTTACTGGACAGGGTGGTAAGGGCACTGTCGACGACGAATCTATACTAGCTGCTGCAGCAGGAACACCAACGGCCTCGTTTGTCGTTTGTTTGGAGTTGTCCACCGCAAGCTCGGCCGGTTCGTCACCAAGGGGAGATCCTTCATCCACGTTTAGTAACATGGGAACTTCGTCATCGTCACTTTCATCGCTCGCAACTTCAGGAAGCACTTGGACATCTTCCCTGTCCTGCATGTTACTTGTGCTCTCCTGTTGATGTGTCGTGTCTGTCACATACGCTACTGACTATATCGCACGGTAGGTCGTAGGTCTACGACCTTTTCTGTTCGTGTTTCGCCAGCAGTCAGCAGTGTGGAGGGAGATCGCCTCATTTTGAAAGTCTCAGAACTCAAATGGGTTTTGAAGGTTTCTGGCACCACGTTCGCGCGTACCGCGCAATTTGAGGGTCAAATTAGAGAGACATGGCTGGCTCTCACAGCTCGTTTGCACACGAGGCACACATCTTTACATGGGGTCAGTAATAGGAAAACTGTTTCTAGAATACAGGCAATGATAACAGGTACCGGTACAGTACCTGTAGGGCTACCAGGTACAATTTGTTACGAATTACGAATAGAGTGCTTATTTAAGTGTACAAGTTGTAAGTAAGCATCCATCCGGGTATCATAAATCATGATATACCTCCTGGTAGGTTATCAACTACTAGGATTGGGCAGGATGACAAAGATACCCAATCAAAATATTACGATACGTGATGTATACAGGATACAGTTAAATACTTCTTTCGTATTGAGTGTGAACTTGGTAATGTGGTAAAAGAGTAGTGGAAAGAGTTGGTCACGGAAAAAAATCAGCGAATCAAAATCATGAGTGAAGCACCATTGAATGTTACTGGGGTAGATAGATGCGATTCGATGTCGTTTTCATTTTTTTTTTGCTTTAAAATTGCAGGCATTTTTTCATAGCTTTCATTCCTCACTTTTCACACTCATTATCAAGGATAGTGATTATAGTGCAGCGAACTCGAGGAGAAATGATACGCAGGGGTGATGGATGAATACACGGTGTATTCTTATTCAACTTGTATCGAAGTCATTCTCTAGAGTAGAAGACAACAGTCTGGGGTATTTTTTCCTCATGAATCATCAGGGATTGACAATTCCTCGACATGGCTAGAGGATTTCCGTTGGGAGGAGCTCATAGTCCATAATAAACAGAAAGCGAACCATCGATTCTTTCTATAAGCAACCCTTGAAAATAAACAGATAACAAAAAAGAGGTAATATTGCCTTAAGACTACATGTATACACTCTCTACGTAGGCCTACCAGACAGTTGCTATTTACATAATAAAATAATTGTTTTTTTTCCACTCATGTGACCTCGGCTTATGACCTTCAACTTCTCTTGCCGTGGAATTTTGCTCAATTTTTGTAATGCTAAAAATATATTTTCTTGAACACATCCCATGGAATATGAAATTGTTTCCAGATGCAAGACCTGCACAAGAGAAGCATTTTTTCTCTCTCTCAACAGCAGGTTCCTCTAAAGGATCCCCTGAGCGCAGTTCCCTTTTTGAAAGACTACGTAATGTGTGTTTTTTGTAAACAAAATATATTATAGCTTTTACAAACTTTCAAACCAAGGCAATCCAAGGAACTCGCGTGATTCTCTTTTTTTCTTTTTTACATAATTTGCATATACAATCTTGAATATACAGAAACCCAATAATAATATTCTTACCGACGAAAGCCAAACTGTAAATCTTCTTCGTTGATAGGTTCATCCCCATATTCACTCTCTTCGTCCCATTCGTTACTGTCTTCATTGTCTGAATCGTCTGGAAACCTTATTCGGTGTGATTCTCCTTCTTTTTGAGTGACAATATCTTCTTCTTTGTGATATGAGTTTAAATTAAAAGTAAAATCTTGTGAAATATCGTTATCTTCTTTTGCGGGTTCTGCGATAAATGCTCCTGTAGCAACAGCGGAAGCTCGCCTAAGCATTCTTTTTCCCACCGATTCGTGTGAGGTAGCAGCGTCTTGTAGTAGTGGATAAGTGCCCATCGTACGATGGTGGTGTGACGATGAGTTCATTCCATCCAATTGGCGTCGATGGTGAGAGCTTCCTGTCAAGGACATTCTCCGTTGATGGTGGCTTGACCCGTTATCCATACGACTGTGACTACTACGGTTCCGTGTATGGTTGCTTTGCGACACAAGCATGTTGTCAATTACTTGCTGCTGATGGGAGACAGGTTGAGCGGGCTCTGGTGATGGTGGGGCTTCTTTGTGTCCAAATCCTTGAAAGAGAGATAGACGACGCGCAGGACGCTGATGCTGGTGCTCTTCTTCAACCAGCTCCACGTGCTCTTTAAGAAATTCTCGAAGCAAGACTTTCAGTCCGGCACCAGAGCGGTGAAATTGATCAGAACTAGCAAGTCGTTGCTTAAATTCATTCCATAGAGAAGGATTCTTCATTAGCATCTGCATCTTCTTGTTTAATTCTTCTTGGCTCATTTCAAGGTCTTCCACAGACGATTCTACGTAGGACTCAGCGTTCGAGCTCGAATTTCTCCTAGGTTCTAATGGTTTATTCTCTGAGATGCCCATCCCAAAGAGAGGCATTGAGCTGCGTCGTGCTGCTCTCGTTGGGGGCGGGCCATCTTCAAAACTGCTGCTGCTCATCGTATTAAGGTATGGAGCCATTGCTGTCTTCTGTATTTTTGTAGGTTTTGTGTTCGTGACTTGTTTTGGAGATTACGCATTGTACTTATTAATACTGTTTTTCCATGAAGTCTAAGAAACTGATACTCCATCATGTACAATACTTGATACTAACTCAGGTACCACAGGTACCTGTACCTGGTACGACCTGTACAGGCAAATGGTACCAAGTAGGACCTACATGCACAGGTACTACTACTGGAGTCCTGCTGTTTTTTTATATATAATTCAGCCCAGATCTCTCTGTTGTTTTCTGCATTAAATCATTCATGGTTTTTTGGGGATGACTCCGATAGATATATCAACTTTTCTTACGTAAAAAAGTAAAAATGGTCCTGATTCTTTGGTCACGTTTCACTGTACAATTTTAGTACCACTCCAACAGAATCCACGAAATTCTAACCAATCCAAATTGAAGACTTTATCACCCATTGGAGCTACGCGAATTCTATGACATCCCATAAAGCTAAGATTTTAATTTTAAATCGAAATACAGATTCATCTAAGCAGAATTGTATTTATTACATAAATAATACATTTAGGGGTAGCGTTTAGTAAAATTAGCAAACTCTAATGCTCTGATAAAAAATAAGAATATGATAACTGGTAATTTACTTCTAAAATATATCACTATATGTCTTTTTCTGGTACCCCTTTAATCGAGAACACTCAAGAACAAGAAAATCGAAAGGGCTTTCTCTAAATGGGAAACGGAGAAACTCTAGTCCCAACTTCAACTCACTAAAGAATAAGGCAAATGACTTCAATAAGTACTCATTCCCGGGAAGCTCACGAAGAACACTACCGATAGATCGTAAAGACAATGTGTTAATTGAAATTCATGATTACTTATTTATTACTTTGGAACCCAGAGTACACTCTACTTGCATATGATAAAATCTGAAGTACCGTAGTATGCCACAAGAAAATAGAACTGCTGCGGAGGGGCAGAAGAAAACAGAAAGCGACAAGCATTGCGATATAAAAGTCGCGGTAGAAGAAAAAGAGAAAATCGGTGTCAATCAAGTTCCTAGACGTGACCTGGTACCGCGGTACCTGGTAGGACCTTACCAGGTACTGGTGTTATTGTAGTTCACACGGTATCCCTGAGAAATCAAGAAGGCGTTCTCATCCCTGTTCTCATCCGCTCTGAAGGGTCCAGCTGTTACGTACAAGTAGGGTAGGGCTAGAGTTCCTACGTACCTGATTGTCCGAGCCCTACCAGTGAGCGTTCGGGTCCTGTCTAGTACCATAGGTCCTACTATTCCTATATATATTGTGATCTGATGGACAAGGGTTTGGACAAGTATAAAGTGTCGATGACATTGATTATTCATAGACAATTACGTATGCTGTACGATACGAAACTCTGCGGTAAAAGGAAGAACTCTAAGTTCCGTCGATACAAATTCACTGGGTAAACAAATTCAGTAATACTTTCTTGAATCGCCCAACAGCTCCTTGACGTGTTCTGAACCCAATAGATGAGTCTCGTTGTCTGCAACCTAGCAATACAACTTCTTTGATGTAAAAGAAAATATTGGCAATCTGCATTAAAGGTCGGTTGCTTTTTCCCGGGGAAATCTTGAAGTTACCTTTCTAGCCGTGTTTCGACCCTTGTAATGATCAATCTTCATAGTCAACAATCATGTTTTTTTGCGCGCCTCAGTAATAGGTGGATTTGTTCCAAAAATGTCATCTATCATTGGAAGAGAAAAGCTATGTATTGCAAGAACCAAAAAATTTTCACATGGGTAACTGACGTGAGAATTGCAGCCATCCATTAAAAAAACATAATAGTTTTGGAAAGGATAAATTGTTACTTACCCAAACCAGAAATTGCTATTGACCTGATGATGCCGTACATGGTGGTCTCTCACACGTTTCCAGAACTCATTTGGTGGCTTTACACGTGTGTGCACAATGTAGTGAGTCCACTCATAAAACATCCCAGCACATGCATAAGCAATAGATGCTGTCAAGGACAATGGTTCGGGTAAAATTACGCGAAAGATCAAAGTTGCAACCAACAACCATCCAACCATCAATGGCGCAGGATCAATGCTAACAGAAAAGTAAGCATTGTCATGGTGTGATTGATGAATTTCCTTTCCGATCCAGTTTTGTTTGGAATGGAGCAACTTTTGGTGCAAAAAATGCTCTTGAAACCACCAAAAAACTATGGTGCCAGAATATATGGCAGCATCCATGGTCGTAAAGGAACCAAAACTAGCCCTCCAAAACATCATAGCTGCTATTAAAACTAGAATAATCCGAGGTCCACGATCGGGACCAAAGAAGAATCGATCGACAGCTTCGGCCATGCTTGATGGAACGGAACAAATCTCAGCGTCGTCGACTTTCGCAGAAAAAATTGTGAAAGACCGAGAACTTGGAGATTTTCCTAGAGAATTGCGTTGATTGACAGTTTGTACAGGCCGAGAAGATAAAAGAGGCTTTTTCGCGAAACAAAGTAGTTGTGGCTGATTTGCTATTGGCGTAAATGCATCGACATGACAGGAGTAAAGATGCAGTATCGTGAGGAGAAGAAAAATTATCGAAACCTTCTTCTCTGATAAATCCATGATATTTCAGGAACAAAATAAATTGATACTTCCAAGAATAGCAAAGACAGGTTTCGGGTGTCGTTTGGTTCTCTCTTTAAACGTTTTTTTGGATACGGTTGGTGAAATGTTACACACATCGAGTTTGCTGTCGTGCAGAAACTCTCTTTTTGTAGTAGGAAGGAAGAACAAATTTGAGACATGGAAAACACGTACTCGTACCGTAAAAACCAAACAACCAATTGTTAAAAGAAATAGGTTATGATCCTTGTTGAAGTTCAGATCGGAGATTTTCACGGGGCTAGTCCTACGCACTTCCTGTAGTTAGTACTACTAGATCGTAGGTTTTAGGACCTAGTTCCTACGGTAGTGTCATCATCATCCACACCCTCTACAGTAGGAACCAGAAAGGGTGCTTCGCGGCTAGTCCTAGATTGGGCGGGGGGTACCGGTTTTTCTGAATGCTGCCTGCCAAGGTAGAAAAGTGAGAGGGAAAAATAAACAATAAAAACTAGGCTTGGTTGCATCCTGAAACTTGTTCCATATAGGAGAATAATGATGAGATATTGATTTGGTAAAAAGAGAGAATGGTCCTCTATGTGGCGGGACTTGAAGACTTGTCCGTAATAGATAGTAAAGTGATATTTTGTCAGTTTTTTCTGGGTTTTGGAGGACTGTGCCCATGTCTTGCTGACATCAATGTAATGTTTGACATTCATAATCCATAGTTTAAGACGTTGAGGGTGTTGCTGAAGGCAAGAGGAGAGGGGCATCTTGAAGAGAAAATTGCAATCATGCATGCACCCTAATGGCAGAGTGGTGTTGTACAGGTGTGTGACTTGGGGGATGATACATTCATGGTGCAAGGCAGTCTCTTCATTGACTCCATGAATCAATACCTTGTGGTCATCCCATATACTCATTGCATAAGACCAGAGAGCCTTGATGAATAGTTTGCCCCAGTGGGGTTGGAAAATATTGTGGGGATCAGTTTGTTTGTAATAGTTATCCTGGGCTGCATTCCATGTGGAGCAAACAAAGCCTTGAAGTAATTGGTACCAACCAATGTTGTGTTGTTTATGGATAGCTTCATTGACCTGACAGGAAAATCTGTTGTTTTTGTGGAAATCAAGAATAGGTTGGGGAGAGGGTGCATTGGTCCATGATCAAATGCCCTCAATGATAAGGTGAAGCATATCCAAGGCAGTGCCATAGTTGGTGAGTTTATGCCATAGAGTCTGCAGGTGATCCTGGCAACTTTCTAGGCAATACTCACATGGGCATGTAAAGACATGTTGTTGGGTTTCAATATGGGTCCAGTTAGGGCATGTAGCAGGGAAATTGGAATGAAAATGGTTGCACCATTGGTTGGTATGTAGTAAATTATGAGATAATTTGACTGAAGAACCTTAGGGTGCTGGTATTGGTAGTACCAGAGATGGTGCAGCTGTAGTTTGTCTAGTCTATCCAGTCCCAGATGTCATCATCATCCCAACAGTTGGTGGTTTGCATGTGAGACTGGAGGGCTCGGCCGTGGTATGCCATGATAAAGTTGGTAGATATGTTAGAATATACTGTATGGCCATCTAGTATGAGGGATACTTGTGTAGTGGATATGTGTTCTGATGGTTGGGGTTTGTAGGTTGGATTGCACTCATGTTGACATGTGGTCAGGTTATCAGCAAGTGCATTAAGTTGTGAATGTATAAGGTGTTAGTGGATATGGAAAGGTCATGGTGACCTTTATTCCAGATGAAATCCATTAGAGGGGTAGTTTTGGGGTCTTGGATAGCTGTCACTAGATCATAATCATTATCAGTGCATGACATTGGGGACATATTGGTATGGGTAGCTTTGTGAATGCAAGCTTGATTGTCAATGATCATTGATACTTGGCATGGGAAAAGTGGTTTCCAAAAATGAGTGATATATAAGAATGTTAGCAGAGCTAAACATCCTGTGAGTTCACAGTATGTGGAAGAGATGTCAACTGTGCTATCAACTTCACCTTGGCCAGTAACTACAATGGATGGCCACTGGATTATTCAACCAAAAGTGCCATGATTATCCTTAAGACCACTGTCTAACTAATTAGTACATATAAAAGAAAGTCACACTAGTAAATTCCCATCCTTAGGAAGATTATTGTCATATGCATATAAAGAGAATTTTTGTCTCAAACAAGAATGTGCTGGTGGATGGCAGTAAAGTGATGATCATTGTTAAGACAGAGAGGATGGAGACTTTCTATAATAATGTGTGCATTATCATGTTAAGACCCAAGAGAGAGAGAGCCCTGGGGGGTGTATGTCATATTCTGCTCTTGATGGAGCTCATGCTCATACTGTACTACCAGGTAAGTGTTTCTTTAAAAGTTATCATTTGCTACATATTTCTTGTTTATGGTGTTGTTACTGATAACAATATACTTCAGATAAAATTCAAGTGGGAAAAAGGCCACCAAAATCATCCCCACACATCATTATGGCCCAGGGATTAATACGGTGGCTCATATTTACCCTAACCCTAATAGTTTTCGGAGTAGGAGCTATGAAAGCACCCCATCCAAGGAGGTATCACCTTGACCCCACCTCCTGTCCACAAAATTTGAAAATTCCGGAACTTTGCGTGTTCTGAGTTCCGAAGAAAATCTGGTTGTGTCAACAGAAGGTTTCAAACATAAATACAGTCAGTATAAACTACGTGGATGAATTTACCAGTTACCGGCGGTGGTACCAGTTACCTGGTACTGTACCAGGTATGTAGTTTCCTACTCATTTGAATGACTCTGACGATACTGGAAATTGGTATTTTTAAGTAACTGCGGAATGGGACACAAGGAGGAAAATGCGTCTTTTTTATATATTTTTACGTGGATACTATCATCTTATTTTCTATTTTTATCTAGAGGGCCTACTTTTTTCAAATCTATCTTGAACCAGTTACAGTGTGGTAGAAGAGCCGCCTTCGAACTTACCTTGTACAACTCTAGTTCCTAGTTAGTACTACGAGTATAAAATAGGACCTACCTGTCGCAAAGAAGAACAGGCAAGGCGCTTCTCTTGTTTAGATAATTTGATTTGATGAAACGGACGACACGCTGATACATAGCAATAATAATTATTTATTTCTAGATCACGGATATGCATGATGCACATCTTGAAGTTCCCCAGGGGGAAACCACACTACTATCAACGTACCTGCGCCCCTTTATCGCTCTGTCTCTTGGTCTTTTGGTCCTGCTTACTGGAAACGACTACCAGGTAAATTACTTGTAGGATGATAGATCAGAACAGTACCTTCGAAACTATGGTTGACTATTGACTAACCTTAATATTTTACATGAACTACCTGGTACAGTGAGAACTAAAAGAGACTGCTCTTTATTAGGTACTATTATCTCTGGAACAGGACCTACCTGTATCTTGGAACTATTATCTCACTTATTGTACTCGTATCGTACCGGTAACTTGCAGGAAAACACCTTGCCAGTAGTGTCAATGTTGGTGGAAACCGAAGGCGGCGAACGTTTATTCATTTAAAAAAAAAGGTCGAACCAGGTAGACGCACCAAGAGATCAAAGACGAGTATATCGATTTTTTCCTATTTCTCCTTCCAATTCATCATATTAGATAGTCCTATCTAATCACCATTCTGAAAAGAGAACACCATTGTAGAAACTGGTGGAAGTACAAAGTTTCATATTACATCATAGACGAAATAACTAAAATCTAGCATCTGCGTGCATTAGTCGGTATGCCCAGTTCCAGCGTCGAAGAAGATTTGTTGAAAACTGCCATAAAGGCACTGGAAGATGTCGATAATGCGTGGATCTTTAGAGGGGCAACTAAAAAGGAATTTCCATTATTTAAACGTTCGGGTGAGTTTTATTGTATGATATTTCGTAATAGGACACCAACTTTCCCCCCAACCAACAGAAACTCA
>WKLE02001004.1:0-12981 GCA_014885115.2 Asterionellopsis glacialis | reverse complement strand
TGTAATCACTATCATTTGTAGAGCTCGGTTTGGGAACCGTTCTTGGTGTTGGAGGATTTTGTACTGTAAAGGAAATGTGCGATACCAAGTTAGAGGATAGGTCACCTGCGGGAGATAGCACCAAGCCAGAAGAAAAACAGAGCGACAAAGATGAGGAGTTCGCATGTCCACACGAAGACGATGATTCTCATTTAGATGTTTCGAAGGCAAGGGGAATTATTGCCAAACAATGCATACGAAATGGAGAGGCAAGGTATGCAATCAAACGACTTAGAGATGATCTACCGGAAGATTTAATTGCGAGAGGCATAATTGATTTGGCAACGGAATCTAAGTTTCTTACCGTACTGAACCATCCAAATATTATCAAAATGAGAGGATTGGCGGAAGGGGGTCTTCTACGCCAGGGGTATTTTCTCATTCTAGATAGGTTATACGGGACCTTAGTGGATAAAATGGATGAGTGGGCGAAAGAAAAGAAGCGTCACGACAAAAAAATCTTCAAGTCAAAAAACAACAAAAATCATTTGCAGCAATTGCTCATGGATAGAATGGTAACAGCCTTTGACCTATCAGCTGCTTTTAAATACCTGCACTCTAAGAAGTGAGTTCTTGTTTGGATGTTATGTACAGTATATAATTTTTCGTATCAACATATTATGTGTTCTCTGACCCTGAAACTTTCCCTTTGTAATAGTCTCGTATATCGTGATATCAAGCCTGAAAACATTGGGTATGACGTACGGTAAGTTTGTGACACCCTTCCCTCAAAAGCTCAATGATACAGTACACTCAGATGCTAATATAATATGTTCATAACTTTCTTACTTTAGTGGAGACGTAAAGGTATTCGATTTTGGACTATGCAAAGATTTGAGTTCTGATCTTAATGCTGGAACTAAGGATTCTTATCATCTCACAGGCCTTACTGGAACCCACCCTTACATGGCACCTGAAGTCGCTCAGCACCGCCCATATGGTAAAGGGGCTGATGCATACTCCTTTGGAATACTATTTTGGGAAATTTTATCACTTGAATTACCATTTGAAAAGGTGTTGACTAATAGGGCAAATTATGAAAACAAGGTATTACTAAACGGACACCGACCGCCCCTTTCGAAATCCTGGCCTCCTTTTTGTCGTCTACTGATAACCGAATGCTGGGCAGCAAACCCGGCTGAACGACCTAACTTTCATCGTATATCTTCTGTCATTCGAGGCGATTTGGCAAATATGACTGAGGATTCGAATATTATCGACCGGTCTGCACATATGATGGAGCGATCAAGACGGAGTCATCATGCCATGAATTCCGTTAATTCTTCTTCATCACTTCATTAGAATCAAAGTTCCAGTCGGTCTTCATTGGAGAATTATGGATATTAAAAGTTCCAGAGTCGCGCACCTTGCCTCCAGCTAATGTCGAACAGTACTCGGTTTCAGGTCGAGGATTCGTGGTGCCAACAATACTTCATGAAAGTGCCTACCCCGTATAGATAGTTTAGTAGGAAAATAAATATAGCTGAAAATCATTGGCATGCTTGATGTTGGCATCTTAACAGGAAGCAAAATCCGATTGGCAGTCTCGAGGCTTGCTCTGATACATTTCTTGATTGTATCAATCATAATCACTGTCCGAATCCATTTCAAATCGCCTCGCTAGCCTCTTCCGAACAAAGTCGGCTTCTTCTTTTAGTTTCTTTTTAGCAATCTCCCTCTCTTTTTGTTTCCGTTCTTCTTCTTCCAATCTTGCCTTCCTTACAGCTCTTCTCGCAGCAACACCTCCACCCCCCTTGCCAAAATTTATCGCTGGAAATTCGACTAGAAGCAGTGTCATATTGTCCTTGCTCTGGTTTTCAAGGCAAATATCTAATACTTCTTCGCAAACCAACCCAAGATCACGTTCGCCTTCATCGAGAATATTCTGAACCAATGTAGAGCAATCGAGACTTGAAAGAACATCCCAGATTCCATCACAAGCTATCACCATGAACTCATCATAGCGTCTCCTTCTTTGCACTACTACGAAATCGGGTATTGCTATAACCTTTTGAGAATCTGGTGGAAGCTCGGCTGCAGATTTGTATTCAAAGTCACCAAAAGATCTACTTGCCGAAAGATCACCTTCGACGCGTTTCATGCTAACATAACCACCGGCATTTTCAATTCGTGTTTGCTCAGTATTGTAATTTGGCTTATGATCGAAACTAAGCTGGACTGTAGACCCTTTTGTTCGATACAAGGCCCTTGAATCTCCACAATTGCAACAAATGATATGCCGACGTGTAACAACTACAAGGACAGCGGTTGAACCACTTTTATCGGTAGTTATGGGACCACCATCAAATTCTGGTGGTTTCATCCGATCCATTGATCTCATCATTTCTTCGTCTATTTCTAGGAATGCAGTTGACAGCGATGATTTGAGTAGCTCCAGTCCCATTTGGTCATCCCTCAAACGCTGGGACGGTAGATCTATGTAGTATTTGAAATGTTCCTGTCGGCGTATGACATGTAAGATATTGTCTCTAACATAATCGACGGTCCACCGACCACCATGGCCGCTAAATACACCATATATATAAAAGTCATCGAGTTCATCTACGGCAGTTGCAAGGTAAGCATTCTCATATTGAGGCTTCCAGCCCTGCATCTCTGAAACTGCAAAGCATTGATCATTATTTAGTTGACTCTTTCTGGTTTCCTTCTCTGTTATGGGCTTATCAAGGAGGCCTCCCATAATTTTAATTTATGTTGTGTATCTCATGAAGTGCTTCGGTCCAGTCAGTACCTGATACTTATGAGGTATGCCAGGAAGGCGGTCGTATCTTCAATATCAAAACAGATTCGACGACAAGAAATTAACCGGCAACAACAACAGCTAAAGTTGGTAACTACAGTCAGTTACCCTAGGACCTCTAGGCGTGAGAGAATGTTTCCATCACAGTAAGACATCCAAAGCAAAATCATACTGTACTGACATGACGTAATGTCAAAGCCAAGATATTTTTATTATTATTATATTTATTTGTCCTCATTGATCACAAGATTTCTCTCATACGTAGGGTTGGGGTTTTCGTGTACATTATTTGTGACCTGCACAATGTTTCTTTCGTAGGGTTGAGGTTTTCGTGTACAGTTGCACCAGTGTACAAACTCCGACAATGGCGGTTGCTCCCGACGCCGGCATTATTACAACCATGTCATCGGATTGAATTGTTTTGGCAACACAAACATACTTATTTATCATACATATGAAATTATTTATGTGCGGTACTAAGATATCGTTTTCGAACATAAAAAAATTATTAGAGACAATTAGTAAAGGGTAGAAAATCCGAAAATGGCAGTCATCTCTAGTAAAGGGCCCTCTAAACATATACCACAAACCAAATTAGAAAACAATTCAGGTATCAAAAGTATCAGTTTTTTCAAAATTGAAAAATTAATGAAAAAAATTGCTTTTTCAAAAATGCCCCTAAGCACGCTGACTTGTTGGCACTCGTTGATTTCCCTTCAGTCTTTTTTAAACCATAATATGATACAAGAAGATACGTGCAGTCCTTTATATGCTTTTGACCATATTACAATGATATCATGCTTTTCACAATTCTTTTGCATGGTGCCTTGTTTTGAAATTGATGTATTTCAAAAAAGATGCTGTATTGTGGATGACTGAGCTCATGAGCCAAAAAAATATCCTCTGCAATTTTACTGCTCTTACATAAATACTTTCTTTAACTGTTCCTAAATCAAAAATAACATATAGTCTAGCAAGTAACTTATGATGTATCATAGTCAATGATAGGAGTAATTATTTGATGACAAGGTTAAAATATGAGAGATGTGGGATAAAGCAACTCTTGATGGTTCTAAATTATTTGTGATTAAGCTACTTTTAGTGAGGTCAGTATAACAGATCATATAATCATATCTAACGTTCATAATGTGACCATTATATTACATGTGGTACAGGTTAGTTCCGCAAATATCCTTCATGTCAATCCTTATCTAGGATATGACATTGTGCCTTCACAATGTCATTAACATTTTTAATTCATGAAGAAAGGTGAGATTTAATTGGCACCCAAATCAGTTTCTAACTGTACGGCAGTAGGGTTGCTTTAACCCAACAAATATTAATGCAATCAGATATATTAGGATTGCATGCAATAACAATAGTACAATTGGTATGAACAGATGCTGTGGGATAAAGACCTTCAAAGCAAGTCTCCAATGTGTTGGGGGTTGGAACTTAGACTAGGACTTCTTGTTGTGTTTGGTAATCAAATGTACAATGACAAGCATTCTGGCAACATAAGTTCTCATCAATGATATGTTTTCAATGTTGACATAATTGAGCAAGATCTGCAAAGATAGGAATATTGAGGAACATATTACAGTGAAATACTAAGGCTCCTGAAGTGATGTTCAGTGATCTGTTGATTGGACACTGGACAAGAGCATGGTTAGCTGTTGCAAGACAAGAATCAATCATTTGATTGGCTTGTTCTATGTTTTGTGGTGGATGAGAATGGACCAATGTCCATAAAATATTACCCACTGTTTGATGGACTAGTTTGCAGATAACTTTGGCTTGACTTAATAGTAGTTGGGACATCTTTGATGTGTATATTAGTTAGTGATTGTTGGAATGCTTGGCTAATAAATTCGCCTTCATTATCATGGATACATTTTAATGGTAATGGGTATCAGGAGCACCAAATATTGTCAAATTGTTGTCCTACATGTTCTGCTATTTTATTATCAATTCTTATAAAGTCTGATAGGTTAGTGATAGTCTTGATTACAGATAAGGCATTAAATTCATATTCTTGATTTTGGATAGTTACCTTCCATGGTCCAATTAAATCCACAGTAACTTTGCTTCAAGGTTTTATGGGGGCTTCTCTTGGAGGTAAATATCTGTAACCTGGGCCAGGTACCTTGTAGTGTTGACAACTATCACAGGTGTTAGAACCAATCATTCTCTTTCCTTATGTAATCTTGGGTGGTTGATATGGACACTAATGGTGTCAAATAGCTGTGAGACTCCAGTGTGGTTTGTAACTTGGTGAAATCAAGCCACTAATTGGTCAAGAGCACCTTGCAGAACATATATTTTTCATGGATGGTCATGCTGCGGTTTGTAACAAATCAATTGGAGTTCTAGACTAAAATGAATTATTGGGTAGTATTGTGGTTCATGAGCCCTCTTATATTGTAGTTCATGGTCCTCTTGTTGTTCAATCTGGAGATAGTTGTAATCCAAGGGGAAAGGATCATCATCTAAATCAGGGAAATTAAGGAAGCAATCACAAAGTTGTGGGTCATCAATACCAAAACTGAATTTGGTTGGTGAAGGTTTAATGGGTTGAGGTAATTCTTCCTGCCTCCCAGCATTGTCAGTGTGAGGGAGGCACAACAGAGCATCTGCAACAATGTTTTCAGATCCGTTTTTGTAATGAAAGATAGTACAAAAATCTTCAATGAATAAGTACCATTGGAGGATGTTTTGGGTCTTGAGGTTGTGAAAGGTTAGGTTACAGTGGTCAGTGTGGATGTGTATTTTTTAGACATAGAGTAACGTACAGAATTTGTTCAATGTCACGACAATAGCAAGTAATTCTTTTTCATCTGTTGAATATTTTATTTGTGTGTCAGTGAGTTTTCTGGAATAGTATGCAATAGGTTTTCCATTTTGTTTGATTACTGCACCAATTTGGTAATCACTAGCATCCATGTCAATGTGAAATGGTAGGGAAGTGTCAGGGTAACAAAGTAATGTATCTTGGATAATTAGAGCCTTCATGGTGTCAAACGTTTTTTTGTTGTTCAGGTCCCCAAATGAATTTTTGTCCTTTGCCTGTCAGTTTAGTTAGGGGAGCAAGGATGTAAGATCTTTTTGGCCACATGTTGCAATAGAATGTAACAGCACCAGTGAATGAGCAGATTTGTGATATGTTGGTAGGTGGTTGCATATTGAGGATAGCTTCAATCTTTTTGTGCCATGGTTTGAGGCCAGTGGGTGTGATCCAGTACCCTAGGAAGTCTCTTGGATACCCCATTTGCACTTAAGTGGGTTGACGGTGAATCCACCATCTTTGAGAAAAGTGACCACCTTGTCAACTGTTTGGATATGAGATTCCCATGAGATAGAAAAAATAGAAATGCCATCAATGTAAACTTCTACATCATCAAGATCATTGAGGATACTTTCCATAATCTGTTGAGTAATGTCAGGGCTCTGTTTACAGCCCATGGGTAAATGTTTGTATTGAAAGTTCCCAAATGGCATGGTGATGACACAGAGTTTTTTGATTCATCATCAAGTTCAAAGGTGTAGTATTGCATGCTGATGCCGATTTTTGTAAAGAACTTATATCCAGCACGTCTGGTGAGTATATCTTGTATTTTTGGTAATGGATAAACTTGGTGGATTAATTGAGTGTTGAGATATCTCATGTCTGATAGTCAACAAATGGTGGTGTCATTTTTGGAGCTATCAATTGAGGTGAGCCCCATGCTGATGGTCCTGTTGGTTTCAGGACATCTATGTTACAAAGTTGTTATGCTTCTTGTTTGAAAATATCTATTTGTGAATGTGGAACTGGGTATGGTCAGAAGTATCTTGGTACTATACCTTGTTTGAGTTTAAGGTTTATCTTCTCACCCTTGTATTTACTTAGTTTGCCATTGAATAATGTTTTATGGGGTGCTAGATGATTAGCCGATTCTGTGCATTGATTTGGAGTGAGATAGTGCTGTTTTTGAGCTACTTCTTCAGTTGATATTTTATCATATTTAGAATCTTGCATGACTTGGATTTTGAAGGTTTCTGGGATGTCTTTGTCAGTGATTTTGTCACTAACAGCTTCAATTAACATGGCAGCATTTTGGTTAGGTGTCCAATGATTGTTTGGATGCATTGGAACTGTGATTGGGCCCCACACACATGTGTTGTTACTGAACTTGATATCTATACCAGTTGTTCAAAGGAAGGTTTGTCCTAATATAATATCAAACTTGACATTTGAATTGTCAAATCCAAAGGCTGTTTCATTGTGGATGGTTTGCGATTTTGAGAATTCTGGGATTTTTATGGCCTGAAGATGGACTACTCTTGATGCATTGAGTTTGCCAGCCATGCTGGAAAAACTAATGGAATGTGATAATATGGTAGGTGTAACACCTTTCATTAAACACCAAGAATTGATCATTGTATGTGAGCCACCACTATCAAGTAGGGCTAAAAAGGGATGATTTGTATTGTGATTGTGATGTTGAACAATTGTTTTTATAATTAGTATTGTAGTTGGAGAAATGTCAGCCTGAATTGGTCTTTCTTAGGCACATTGTTGGAACTCTCAAACAACTTGTCCTCCTCTGAGGAATAATTGTATACAGATGTAGTTCCTACTGTTGTTCTTTCTAATGGTTCATGTTGGTATCTAAGTGGATGATTACAATAATTGTTTAGTCCTAACCACTGAAAATGATGGCTAGAAACAGCATGTATATTGGTTACTGTATAAAGGGGTAACTTGCCTTTGTTGTCTGCAAAAGACACTTGTCCTGCTAAAGGAGTGTGCACTAAATGTTGACCTTCAATAGGTGCTGCACCAGCAAAATAGTACGCATCCCCACTACTTGTAATGGTTCTATTTCTTTGACTAGTATCACTAGCTCCATCAGACAATCTAATGGTTATGGATGATTTTGTTTGTTGTTGTTGTGCTTGGTGAGATTTGCCATGTGTTGGGCCAGTGTATCCTATGCCCTGGCAAATATTACCATTGTGGGTGTTTCTGCCTCCCTGTGGAGAGTTGGAGAAAGGGGTACTGTTAATCTTCTGTTCCTTCTGCCCAATCCTTAACTTGGGCTTGGATTCTTCTCTTGTCTTTAGTTGTCAAGTGGTGTGTTGATGGATTGTTCTTGATTTTCATCAAGCAATGAGCGCTCTGATCAAAATGACGTATTGTATTTGATGATAGGAGTAATTATTTGATGAAGGTTAAAATATGAGAGATGTGTGATAACACAACTCTCAATGGTTCTAAATTATTCATGATTAAGCTACTTCTAGTGAGGTCAGAAGAACGGATCATATAATCATATCTAACATTTGTAATGTGACCCTTAAAGGATATGACAACTTAGACTGTCTGCAGATGTTGTCAAATATACGAAAAAAATTGATGGAACTAATTTTTTTAGTTTGTGATATTTGCATAAATTCCAAATTCAATCAGTCATAAAAAAAACTCCCAGTAATTGGAGAGAGATTCATTTAGTGTACTTTGCCTAGTGTACTTTTTTAGTGTAATTTCATTTTTTGACCAATCAAAGAATTCCTGGAGTGTGAAAAATTAATTTAGTGTACTTTTAGGACACTTTTTGGTGATCCACATGTATTTCTAGTGTACTTTTATGACACTTTTGGTGATTCACATGTATTTCTTGTGTACTATTATGACACTTTTGGTGATTCACATGTATTTCTTGTGTACTTTAAGGACACTTTTGGTGTTCCACATGTATTTCTAGTGTACTTTTAGGACACTTTTGGTGATCCACATGTATGTTCTAGTGTACTTTTAGGACACTTTTGGTGATCCACATGTATTTCTAGTATTCTTTTAGGACACTTTTTTGCACAACTTTGCTCTATGATTATCTGTTGGGACATACACTAGTACTCTCAACCAATCCTCAAACAGAATTCAATGAATTTAGTGTACTTTTTGGACACTTTTGACCACTTCCAATTTATGTTACATATTTGTTCACCAATATCACATAAATTTATATCAAATTTGAGAGAATTTTTTATCTCTACTTGGGTGTACTGTACTTACAAGCTTGTACACCACAAGATAAGGTTAAAAACATCTGTTATTATATCATTAAGGTTAGGGGTTAGATGAAAGAGTTCATTAGTATAATATTAAGGTTAGGGTTTGAATGAAAAGTACACTAAAGTACACTAAAAAGCTACGTGAGATTCAGTAGTAGGTACACTAATTTAATTGGACCCCAGTAATTGACATATTTGTAGAGACAGTGCTTGGGATAGTACAGTATCTGAACAGATGGAAGAGAAATCATGTTGACAGATGATTAGAGTGAAAAATTGACCTTTCGAATGCACAATTGGGGAGGGAGGATAAGAATGGTGTCATGAAGAACAACCAATGCAAATTTCTTTCCCACTAGCTAGGCTACCAGCTACAGTATATGTTGGTAAGGTTCAGTAGATAGCACTTTTGGTTCAGTTCAATTTTTGGTTTAATCAGAATTTGATTTGTACGATTAAAAATTTTGACCATTCAAATGAGTCAGAAATTGAACCAATTGAACTGGTTCAATTGGTTCAATTTTTTTGGATTCCTTTTCTTTCGTTGACTCACTTATCATTTCTGCGCAAAAGTCGGCACTGTCCACCCAACAAAGATTGATGACAACAATGAGCAAGGAACAGTTGAAAATCAAATTTTTTCACCAAAGACAACAATCAATCATGTAACAAAATAAATATTCAAAGTGCATTATGCCTTGTTGATGGAGGAGATCATGTTGCAATAAAGAAAACCACCACAAACCACCAATCAACCTTGAATTGAGCTGTCATTTTCCATGGAGAAAACACGCAAAGGTACTTTGGTCAACAATGGAATAGAAATGCCTTTTGTTATGCAACATAACAAATATTGGTCAATGTCTACTGCACTATTATGGTTTATTGTTGTGTTGTGAACAAAGTTTAATGCCAGGACGTGGGACCACCATGGAGGAGGAAAAGAGGGAATTTTTTTTACATGCATGTGAAATGCCAAAAAATGCATGGGATTTAATTCGTCTTATGGTAAACTGGTTCTGTATTGTAGCAGGTGTTTCGCGGATTTTTTGGGATATAATCTGGTTAGGGAATCTTGATATATCAATTTGCACTGCAGATTTAATTGATCCAAAAATTTAACAGTATCATACATATGGACTGAAAAGTGTTTTGGTTCAACTTTTTAGTCCTACCTTTTGTGTCAAATCAGTTTCTTTCTACCAGGAGCCCGTTCAAATGTACATACAGGAAATTTTTGTAGAATCAGTAGACACCTCATCAGCTCCTAATTAATGTAACTTTACTTAACAACACACATAGAATCCTATGTGTTGATGTACCAGATAGAACATAAAAACTCTCACATTTTTTATGAAAATTCTGTAAAAGTAGTCAAAGCAATAATGTTGATGTGGTGGTAACAGGAATAGTTATTTTATATTTTTTATTAGTCCATATCAGACTCATTGTCAATAAGATCATCATCACCAGTTTCCTGGTCATCCATGTCTACATTTATTATAATGTTTCTGTCATCATCTAAGGATGTGAGATCAACAATTGTTGCATCTTGGAAAAGCTTCCCCCTGTGTTCCTCCACAAACTGATTACCACCTTCATCCTTTACAACCAACTGTAAAACAACTTTCAATCATCCATGAACATTTTCAAAAGCCCTTTCATTTAAATAGTTGTCCCATGCATCATCTACACTCTTAGCCAATGCATCATGATGGCAGCAACAATTATGGTGAAACCTCATCATAGCTGCTTGAATGCTCATCCAAACTCCCATATCTAGCATGTTTGTCTCTGGTGATCTTGGTACCTGCCAAATTATTTCAATGTCATGTTTGTTGAGTTCTTCAACATATAATTCCTTAGCATTATCTGTTCTATGACCTCCAGCATTGTCCATTACCAAATACAATTTTTTGGTTGCTGGTATTCAATGGTACACTTCTCTCATAACCTTGGCCACTTCAGGAATACATTTCAACATAAACTTAGAGTCACAAGACACATCCTCATCCACTTTGTCACCCTTTTCCCATTTTAACACAAAGCTATACGTCTGTAAGAGTCAAATCCTTCTGTGTCCCATCCAAATTGGTGAACCTTACCAACTCATTCAAGTCTTGATCATCATTCAAGTCCACAAACTTTTTCTTCTTCTTATCATGACCTGTATGTGTTACATAATAAAATTGCAATCACTTGGCTACAAACTCATCTAGATCATACATGTCAATCAACAAATCCAAGGAATATCATACAGTCCTGGTTACAAGTGGCTTTTGCAATCTTTGTCCTATTTTTAACAGTGAGAAAATAATCATTCCATCCCCATAATGTTGCAGTATGAACAACGTTGTATCTTGCTTGATGGCTTATTTGTCTTGAAGTTGAAATTCGAATTGCTCTTGCATCTGTTCTTGAAAGTCGTGGCCATCTCTCCAAATCTAATGCCAATGCAAAACAAATTGAGTCCTCCACCTGCTGGGCAATTTCTATTTTTTTTTTTGCATTTTCTTCTCTTCTAGTGTTACCTTCATTGTCCATCACTCTTTTGTATCTCCTGTGATTCCAAATTTCTTCAGCAAACTCTTTCACTAGTTCAGTATTTTGTACATTCATCCTGGCATACCTCCATGTCCTATCTTCATCTTCTTGCACCAAAGGAGACTTATGTAATGGATGTTCAACACAAAAAAAGTATTCCTCTCCACGGTTGAGCCTTCTCACACAAGTTACTTCAAAAGGTTTCTTGTTCTTTAGATCCAACTGTAACTCCTGCCACTGTGTCACAACCAAATACACCAATCCACAAGTCAATAACAATGGAAGTACATGCTCCCAGTCAACCCCTGTAGCCTTCTGAATATCATCTGTTGCCAAAATAAACTCACTAACAGGCAAAATTCTGCACCAAACACCTTCAGTTGCCTCCAAAATTACCTTGCTCAAAACCTTGTATGATTCTCTCATCAGAGACCTTCCCCCATTGTATCCAGTTAAGGGACCATCCTCAACATCATGATGAGGACGGTGTCTTTTGGATACAATGGGGGAAGGCTTCTCAATGTATGATGATCGTTGCGTTCTCACCATTGTCAAATGTTTTGCAATTTGCAAAAACAAAGAATTTTTGTTGTGTGGCGTACCAGTATATTTTCAACAGACGCATGCGTTGGGGGGAGGTTGAAGAACATCCTGGCATGACCCTGAATTTGGAGGAGAGGCTGGCAACAAACTTCAAGCATGACAATAAAAATGACCATTTGCTGATGCCATCCTACTGAATCAACAAAAATTATGCGTATGTATTTTCCTACACAATCCTGGGAGGAAGAAACTGATTTCACACGAAAGGTACGGGTCGAAAATTGGATTGAACCAAAAATTGAACTGAACCAAAAGTGCTATCTACCAACCCTAAGACTGATCCTTATCGCACTACAAAAACAAAAACAAAACCGAGCACAGACACCTTTTTTGTTTTTGTTGTCCAAAATACCGTTCTTATCGCGTTACAAAAACAAAAATGAATTGGTCCCAATTTCAGTTTTGTAATACAAAACTGAACCCTGTAAAAAGAAAAAACTGAAGCTCCGTTTTGTACTCAGGCAAGGTCATGACAAAACTGACCATACAGACACAACCAGACACACACACACCACAAACTCTTCATTTTTGGAGCGGCTTGTCTTTGTTTCTTCTTTTTGAATACTTTTCGAAGAACAATATCGTTCTTGTCTTGAATTCAAAGAAACACGACCGTGAGAACAAGACAAACAAAAATCAAGCAAGGCAACAATAAACCTTTTGTTTTGATGCTGGATGATCATGTTGTTGGATAGAATTGGAAGATTGTTGTTTATCATTTTTTTAACTCCGTGAACTGGATTTCAAACGGTCGATTTGAAATCCAAGCCTTGTGTGGAATTGAGAACAACAAACAAGAATGACACCCCCCCAGAAACAAAGAAGAATGCAATCAATCATCAGTCAATCTTCTAGCCTACCTAATATTCTACTACTAGATGATACCATGTCCTTTTAACGTACTTGGTGCAGGTAAAAATGATGTTGCCAAATATACCCCTAGCCAGAGGCTTACCAGGTACCAGGTAGTGTACCTG
>WKLE02001003.1:0-15760 GCA_014885115.2 Asterionellopsis glacialis | reverse complement strand
TGCACAAGGAATGAAAACGATAACTGGGTAGGATCCTGTTTTCAAGATCTACCTCTTTGAAGATGCTACCAGGTACAGGCTAGTATAGCGAAGAGACGGTAGTTCAAAAACCAACTCTCTACAACATGCTACAACAAAAACGAAAGTACCTGTTCCCAGGTAGCCAAAATTTACATCGCTATCAACTAGAGAGAGGTCCAAGAAACTCTAGTACTAGCCACGAAGGTAAGAACTAGCTTTCATTTCGATAGTACTGTAACTCGTACGTATCATTGAACAAGCTTCTGCGACTTCTTTGCCTTCTGTCATCACCGACCCGAATACGGTACGCCACTACCCTACAAACCCGGCCTTCTATTTTTTACCTAAAATAAGTTCTAGATAGAGTAGTAGGTCCTATAATACCTGGTACATGCATTGAATGTCCGCTCTAGAGAGTCCTACTCAAGTATGTATGAAGTTCTGTGTAGATCTGAAAGTTAAATTACACTTACAGAAAGACGTTTCTGAATTAATCTATTTTTTTACGACTAAACAGTACAGTACGTAGGTCCTCTAGTCCTACTTATTCATCATTGGAACCCCACATTTAAGCCTTTTTTGAGTTTTGTGACAGCTGCAAACAATGAATCACCAACATCTCAACCTTTCGTACCGAATGATGCTCAAGGTCCAACCATGATTATAGATGATGCATCATCTTCCTCAAAGGTTAATGCTGCCAATCTTAGAGCTCATGCCAAAGCTGCCGAATAAGCGGCAAATATTGGTACAAGTACTACAAAGAGCAAGCTACAGACGTATTATATGAGGCGTCATGCAACCATCGTGAGTCGTGAGTTCGAGTGCATGATCCAATTCAGATATGGGAACAGAAGAAAGTGAATCTGCACTGGGTTCTTCCTAAGGATCCGGGTCAGAAGGCTCTGAAAGCAACGATCCGTCAGACAATACAGCATGTGATTCTGATTCAGCGTCAGATGTTGGGTCAGTTCATAAAAAGGTGAAAACTGAGAACTGTGCCACTAAACTTCCACCACCATGGTATGATCGCCAAAACTTTTAAAGAATTTGGGAATTATAATTAGGAGACGAAGATGAATCTCAAAATCTATCTCTAGAGTACGACTACGGTATGAATCATATCTCAACAGCAAGAGTTTGAGAGTACAGGCGCATTCATTAGTATCGTTACTGTTTCAATCTGTTAGAAATCATTTTCCACAGCAGGAACAAATAAAATTCCTTGAAACCGGGGATGCCTTCCTTACACGCAGTACCAGCTACAATTTTTCATGTGCATGGAAGATAGCTTGTTGCGTGCATAAGGATATCCATCTCATTCTTAATCCAGTTGAAGTTAGAGTGATGTATGGAAATTTTATCCTCTAGGAAGGAACCCAAATGAAATACTACCTTGACATGGAACTTTTTACCATACTTTCGAGTTTTTGTAGAACATTCCCTAAGAACCTGAGTACCAAATATGAACATCTACGAAGGACACAATAATAGCAAGTTCAATATGAGCTCTACCAAGCATGCATCCACCCTATTGCTTCAACACTCTTGTAGGAAAACTTTACGAATGGCTACGGAATGATCTATCCAGTACACTCTATGTTGTTGTACACATATTTGGCATTTGTGGCTCACTTGCTGCGAGTCTGATTGCCTCCTTTTGCGCCCACTCACTTGGCTTATCAAAGTTGCATGGAGCCTGCAATACCCCCTTTTCATCCAATGTCTTTCGATTAGCTGCACATATCCAGCGATATGATGTACCTCGAAACTTAAGCTCTGCTAATTGATTACAAAGACACACAGGACGTTTGAATTGCCCTGAACGAGACATTCGAAACGTCAAGGAGTACCTTGCTTCTCCAGCAATTGGATGCCGTTGAATTGTTTTTTCCGAGCATGGTGGTACTGCGTGGTTCCACCTTTCTTGACATTCTCCCCACATGATGACAACTGAATTATGTGGCATGGGGATTCGAACTGAAATGCCTTTACTTTTAGAACTTTCTTTGGGTGGAGGATCCATTGGTTTGCTACTAATAACAAAATCTCGACAGGCTCCAAGCGACAACCCAACAATTATAGGTCTTGGACCAAGTTCACCGAGAAAGTCACTGTGTGCACCGACGTTTTCTGTATGATCTTTATAACAATTTGCTAGTGCTAGGCTGGGAATGAATGGTGGTTGTCGCCCCGGACGGGACTTGGAAACCACTGTTGCCAAGTGAGCTGCAATTTTATCAAGTATATTCAACAATTCTGGATTAGAAGATGAGTAGTTGCATCTAACGTCATCCTTCATAGTACAATGGCTTGTTTCTGGTGATGTGGAGAGACGAAAACTTTTCGTAGTCCGAGGAGTTTTTCCCCACTTGCCAAAGATGTACCATGGGTGGCTTTTCCAAGACTGCGCATCCTCTTGCAGCAAAATCAGGCATCTATCTGCTGTTTCACGAGGCAAAACATCTCTAATTATATCACAGGGTACATGTTTTGGCACATCACTATCCTGCAGCGTCAAGA
Organism: Asterionellopsis glacialis; assembly: GCA_014885115.2. Taxonomy (NCBI): domain Eukaryota; phylum Bacillariophyta; class Plagiogrammaphyceae; order Rhaphoneidales; family Asterionellopsidaceae; genus Asterionellopsis; species Asterionellopsis glacialis. Next base: position 13,216 of record WKLE02001003.1, on the reverse strand, counting down.
TTTGTTTACCAGGATAGCATAACCTGGGCAAACCCGAAAAGGAAGAAGCGCCTTGTGGTCTTAAAACGTCAGCTAAATTACGTTTCTTTTTATTTTCATTTTTTTTTCTTGAATGCAATCCCTTGGATTCGTCATGATGTGAAATGCTGCGTTTCTTGGACGACTCTGGCGTGCGTTGGGGGGAAATTTTCCCATCATTACGCGATGTTCCACAACATTCACACGAAAGAAAGAATTCATTTGCATTTTCAAAAGTACAAGCGAAGCAAATCCACACCATTTCCTGGAGGTGATCGTAACAAAAGCCTCCTTTATAACTGTTGTTGGCGTTACAGTACCTGGTATTGTAACAATTGTTTGGTTTCGTTCAATGGTTCAGGTGTTGAAGAAGGTAGAGAGGTAGGACTAGTCTCTCCAGAGGATAGTCTCAAATCCTACGAAGTCTTTTCCAGTTTTCTTTGACAGGTTCATGAAGCAGACATTGAAATAGAGTGTCTACTGGGCGGAAGCCCTCGTATCATAACATCATAGTACCGAAGTACCAAGAAGGTATATTATAGCACTGTACATTTTTCTCCCTCCAACATTTAAAAAAAGTCCTCCAGAGGACCTGCCTTTTGAGGGAAGGACAGACCGTAGGGATAGTCGTAGCGTTTAGCGGATGACGTAACCTTAACTCGAGGATCTACTCCACACCTTTAGCTGGGTACCGTACAAACTGTGTAGAATGATAAATGATAATGCGCGCATTATTTTTTATGATTCGGATTTGGTTTGTCGTAGGAGGGTGCTGATTTCTTTGTTTTCAACCAACTTCGTCATCGGCCACGTTGCCATCCTTTGCGCGAAATTGAATCTCTGGACTCGAAAGAGAGAAAGTATGTAGTGAGTCATTTCCTCTAGTCTATTTTCACAGTGGGAAAATATGAAGAAAACCATTTGTTGGATTCCATTCGATCATATTTGTCCTACGTCTAGTCCTACACCATACTGGTACACAGTTACTGGAACCTCCAACGTGGAAAAATAGGAAGACTACATTTCTCTGGAAATATTTGGCTTTGTTCAAAGAGCTTACTTTGACAAGGATTAACGGAAGAAGAAACCTTTTGTTTCCTAGAACCCAATTAAAGTCAGACGTATCCCAAGAAGCAAGTAAACATGGCTCCAGACGCAGATAAGCTCAGACAACGCAAGACGCATCAACTTGAGGATAAGCAAGATGCTGCTGCTACACAAGAACGCATTTGTTCTATGAAATCTCTTTCTGGCACTGAAATTGTTATCGATGGTATCATTTATGACATTGCTGACTTTGATCACCCCGGTGGAGAAACCATCAAGGTATTCGGTGGTAATGATGTCACTGTCAAGTACAAGATGATTCACCCTTACCACACTGCCAAGCATTTGGAAAAGATGCAACGTGTCGGAAAGGTCACCGATTGGACATCCGAGTACGTTTTTGTTCGAATTTAACTGCGTTTCTGACGAGTGTCTGCACCTTTTTTTCTGGTTGTCTTTACTGACTTTTGTGTGTTTATGTCTTTACTGTCAACCTTAGATACAAGTGGGATACACCGTTTGAACGTGAAATCAAGAAGGAGGTATTCAAGATTGTCCGTCGTGGACGTGAGTTCGGAACACCTGGATACATGGCCCGTGCTCTCTTTTACATTGGTCTTTTCTTTACGTTACAGTACATGTGGGCCTTCAATGGATCCACCTTACCTCTTGCCATTATTTATGGTATGTCAGCTGCCTTTATTGGTCTTAACGTACAGCATGATGCCAACCATGGTGCTGTATCCAAAAAGGCTTGGATTAACGACATTATGGGATTAGGTGCTGATTTCATTGGTGGTTCCAAGTGGCTCTGGATTGAACAACATTGGACACACCATGCTTACACTAACCATGCCGAGAAAGACCCCGATAGTTATGGTGCTGAACCCATGTTGTTGTTCAATGATTATCCTCTTGGCCATCCTGCCCGTACCTTTTTGCACAAATTCCAATGTCTCTTTTATGCACCCGTTCTTGCTGGGTACTGGATTTCTTCGGTGTTTAATCCTCAGATTGTTGATTTGAATCAACGTGGTGCTGCTAGTATTGGTATGAGATTTGATAATGACTTCGTCGTTTCACGCCGAAAGTATGCTCTCCTTTTGAGGTTGATCTACATTTTGACCAACGTTGTCACACCCTTTTTATACCATGACTGGAAGACTGCTATATTCCACGTTGTGATTATGAGTATCTCCGAGAGTTTGACTCTGGCCATTCCCTTTTCTCTCTCACATAACTTTGTGAATGCGGATCGTGACCCTACTGCTAGTCACCGCAAGACTGGTGAACAAATCTGTTGGTTCAAATCTCAAGTTGAAACAAGCTGTACCTACGGTGGTTTCATTTCTGGTGCCATCACTGGTGGTCTTAACTTTCAAGTTGAACATCATTTGTTCCCTCGCATGAGTTCAGCATGGTACCCCTTCATTGCTCCTAAAGTACGTGAAATCTGCAAGAAGCATGGTGTTAATTATGCCTATTACCCTTGGATCCATCAAAACTTCATCTCTACCATGAAGTACATGAATGCTGCTGGTAACGGATCTAACTGGTTGGAGAATCCCTACACTGGAAACGCATAAAGCTTTTATTAAAATAGACATCATGTCTGTGTTTTTGTAAAGTCAGAAAAAGACGTATACTTTAGGGAATTAGAAAAAGTAACATTAGAAAAAGTTTTACATTATTGCAAGGTTTACTGCAGCCAAGTTCTCATGTTATATGTAAAGGTGTTTTCACAGCATATCATCTTATTTTAGTTCAGGATCTAGCTTTGGTAATTGAAGACCTGCACGAGCAGCAGCACGTCGACTTAGTTCCTTGGGTGTCAACTTGTTGTCAGCACCTGTATCCAAATCATGAAGACGTGCACGTTCGGCTAAATCTTTTTGAAGTTGAGAATAATCGTATGCTAATTTTCGTAGTACTGTGGCCCTTTCTTTTGAAACCGTCAGAGATGCCTTGTATTGATCCAGCACATACGCTCTTGTTACCTTGTGGGACTCCATATTAATTTCAGGCGATGATTTTAAATGACGAAGTATACTTCGCAATACATGAATTGGAGAATTTTTAGCAGCAGTCATGATTATGAATCATATATATCAATGTTTACAGCAGTCTGATTTGTGTGTTGTGTTGTTCTGATTATATCGAGAGAATAAAGGCTGCCCTGTTTTTCTTTCGTTTTGTATTGTTCCTAATATTCAACACTGACAGCTCTTTGTAAAATAAATTGTCAGTGTGCAGTTTGTTTCACACTTTTTCACTCGCACTAGTCTGAATGCGGTTGTATTTCCTTCATCTGTGGTTAGTACTGCCGACGACAACTGCCGACTTTCTTGGATGTTGCTTGCTTCTGACTTGGATTCGGCCTCTTGGTTTTCAGTTGTTCTACCGGTGCCGTACACACAAAACCGTTACATGCGCAATGACGAAGAAAGCGCGCGCGCGAACCTCTGATCTCTGACACCACATTTTTGATTTTTTGGATTTTGTTGATGACCCTGACAGCACCATCATCGCAACCTTTACCTGTTACATGAAAGATAATCCTCCAAAAGGAGAACTACACACTCGGCCCACCTTTGAGATTATGTCAAATCATCAACTAACTTCTTTTGCTCCATCTGTTTATAAGGTCCGCCAGCATCGAGAGCAAGGTGTGGGCAGACAGCGGCGTTACTTACCTTGTGAGAAAGCGTACTGCAGCAACCAATACTCCAGTCAATTATGTAATGGACTAAAAGGATATCAAACATCGCTCTCGGTTTCCCCAATTTTATATGATAATACACCATTTCTAGTTTCGAAAGTCGACCCCGAAATAGCATCAGCTCTGATTCTACCCCTCCTTGCTTACAAGGTAGCCGCCATGATAAATGGGCAACGTCTACAATGGTATCTTGACGCTACTATTGCACTTGCTTTGACAGCATTTGCCGTTTCCTTGTCAAAAAGTTTATAATAATCAATTTGATACTGAATTTATAGATTTCGAACACAAAATAATGTCTTCGTTCAGAATAGTTTTCAAGGAAAAGCTCTATATATTTAAAAAAATATACATTTTGTTTACTCCTAGTCACAAGATGGTTCACCAGTTCTATATTTCATAGAATATTGTTTTATTCTCACCAAGCAGATCCATTTCGTCCAAAGAAGCTGAGTACCTCATGCGAAATATCAAAAGAAATGTCTGCAGCCATTTTCTTCATGGCAAGAATTGTATCATTACTATTAGAAAACAAGCTACCAAATCCTTGTGTCCTGTTATCATTCAAATACCGTCGTCCTGCTATTGCTATGGCACCCGTTTTCGAAGATTGGACACAAAATAATACCATTAGTTTTGGTAAGCCAGATTGTTGTTGTCGGGGTATTGCGCGTTTCCACTTATTTCCCATTGATACGGCGACAATGCAAACGTATAAAATAAAATCAGGCCTTGATGATGTTTGTATATTCTTCTTAATGGTGTTTTCCTGTTTTATGCATCTACTTTTTGTATGACGGCAATCATCATTAAACGGGTCTCTTGTTTGTCGAAATTCATCTTTCTGTTTCGCACGAAATATTTCTTGGAGTCGATTTGTTAGAATATACTTTGAACATTTAACAGCATCTCTCATGTGACTGTCGTTTTTGTGTTCTTTGCAACAATAGTTGGGCTGGTCTTGCTCCAGGTCAACCCAAACTCGTACTTCTACTTTTGAAGGTTGGAACGTAAATCCCTTTGCTGCGCTTGGTGATTCTGGAAATGACACATTTTTGTAACTTCCCTTCGTATCAAGTTCACCCCATACCTTACGGATACGTTTATCTACGACGTTGTTGGGTTGACTCTTCTCTTGGTGTTGGGGATGTGTCTTTGCGGTTGAAGCATCTGCGGATACTTTGTTCATTCTTACATGCATTTTGGTGTTTCTATTCATTATTGACCTTTTTTAATGTGCTGCGATCGTGACAGCATCGGCATCAGTGGCAGCTGAAACAGAGTTGTAATCTTGATTGATAGTTATCATCGCAGTCGTGATGTATGGTAATCGTGACAGCTTCTAGTCAGTGTTAGAAAAGGAAAACAGGGTTCTTGTTTTGAGGAGAAAATTCAAGTTGATGAGAACTCTCTTAATTATGGGGTCTGCAATTTTTATATATATAGTCTGCAAATTTTTTTGCGTAAAAAATTGCAGACTCAGAAAAAAATTGCAGACTCACTTACTTAAAGAGTCGAATTTACTAGTAAAAACGCTAGTTATTGTTTGAAAGAAAAAAAATTGCAGACTCCTAAAAAAATTGCAGACAATAAGTAATTCGTCTCCAAAATCAAAAGAACTTTGGGTCTCGGAGTTGATGAGAACTCTCTTAATTATGGGTCATCTTCTGGACTTGTCGCGCAATCGGAGTATCTTGTCTAGGTTGGATTGATCTTTAGTAAAAAGGATTCAAAGCTAGATCAAGGTGTTTAAGAATTTACCGGTAAAAAATGCCAATTTAGTTTAATTGCTAATCGAGAGAGGGGTTCCTTAGCCGTGCACCCTAAACCCCTTTCAGGGTAGTGTCACGTGAACCCTAATTTGATGATAGATTTCTTTCGTATAGAATTGTGTGTCCCTTTTGTAAAATACCTCCTTTCTATAGGAGAGTATTTAGGGAACAGTTACCTGGGTGTTTCCTCAGAGTAACCCCAATTGAGTCATTGCATGAAATGCAAATGAATTGGTCGATTCGTTCGAATGAAGGTTCTATTATGTCAGATTAGAATTCCAATAAAGATCTAAGAGAGTATGGTATGAAGTGTCTTTCATACTGTACTTCTAGGATCGCCAATCCCCCCTCGTCACTCATTGGCTAACCACATAATGGGTTGAGGCACTATGTGAATTTTATTGAGCTCTCGAAACAGTCAACAGAACCGGCAGAATGGATTCAATCTTCGTGTATTGGGCCAACATGTCGAGCGAAGCTCCAATGTTGGATGACAATTTCATGTCGCTTCTCCAGCGATTGAAGGATTTTATAACGTTCTCTGGTATTCCCATATTTTGGGCGTGAGCAGTTACTCCTCTTCTAGTGGATCGTAGAATGCCGAAGTCGTCACGGACTGTGACTTCGTTGTCAATAAAATTAGTTTCATTCTGTACCTTTTCTAAGTATGAAAAGAAGTCGTCTTGAAATTCAATGAGTTTGCTGGGAGAAAGTACTCTAGAGAATAATCTGGGTCATTTCCCTTCCTTGTCTTGTTTGTGTAGGTGACAGAGCCTACTGACCCACTTTCCGGGTTGAAGGCCGGTGCCTTGAGTGATTCCCACCAGAGGCAACTCGAATTTGGCACCACTCAGTCTGTTGCCTTTGGTCGCTCCCGAGATAACTAGTTTGAACCATCCTTCTCCTTTCAATGTTTTTAAGCTATTGGTGGTTCCGGCTCTTTCAATCAGGAGCATTTCCTCTCCACGTAAGCCTGCCACAAAACCAGCTATGAACCATGATCCCATTTCCGCTATGCGTTTAGATTCTTTAGGAGAGGAAGATGTTTTCCATTCTCTTTCAAGTATGGCTTCTACAGCATGTAAAACATCAATAGTGACAGGTTCGTCCTGTTTCACATGTACGCCCACTCGTTTGTGGATTCCCTCCATGAATCTGGAAAACCAGAAGGAGTGAGTCACTACGGATGATATCCAGAGTTTTTTCATTTCATAGGATGCAATGGAATCTTGAAGGCCACCTACGCCGGCTTGTCCAATGTTCGAAATGGTGGCCCTAGTCTTTCTGAATGTACCCCATTGCACGAATTCTTCGTGTTTGCCAGGGTTAAGAGACTCTTCAAGGATGCTTATAGCAGAGTTCATACCCATGGCATCTTCTAAGGGCCAAGGTCCCATGTTGTCATTTATGGGTGGTCTGCCCTTTTCCTTGGCCCGTTGTTCAAGACGCCGAGCTCTTCGAAGGTTGCTTTCCACAGTTCCGGTGGCTCTAGACCAGAAGGCGTCCAGAGAGGCTCGCCTGATGAGTTCTTGAATTTCTTCATCTTCTAAATTATGAGGATGAGGGTTGCAACGCATGATGTTTTGAAAGTGGCACTTTTCACATTGAAAGGGTGTTAAGAGGTGATCGCCCTTTCGTCCTTGGGTGAATCTTCCTTCCGAGCCGGGTTCCAGGATGGGTTCACCATCATCGTCTATGTGAGTTCTAACAGGGAACGGAAGGTCGCCAATGGGGGTGAAACAAGGTCCACACCACGCACTTTTACAGGGTGCAAAGGGACCTCGCTTGGCCCCAAAATTTCCGCAGAAGATGCCCCCGTCGCACTTCAGGTATTTCTGACACTCTTTCCGGCAGCAGAGTCCTTCGAAGTTGATCCAGCAACTTGAGACGTTCCGGGAAGTTAGGACTAAAGCTACGATAAGGAAGACATACAAAAATGAGAGCAGGTTCAAAGTGAGAAGCGATGGGCCAAGTGTTTTCCCAATCCATGACAAAATAGAAGTCAGTGGTCCGGCCCATAAGTCTGCGCCATCTGCCTGTCATGAGCCTTGGAACCACAATCAGGTGAAAACATTGTGGCCTTTTTAACCTTGCACGTCCTAGTTCTTCCACTACTACATCAGCAGCGCTTGGAGGTGGAGACCAGATGAAGTTGCCCAGCTTGTGCCCTTCATCGAACCATCCTTCTGGAGTTAGCGTAGAGTACTTCATGTTGCCCATGCTGCTCTCCAGTAATGATTGTAGTCGGGGTTCTCTTTCGAATGCAGACAGATGGAGTGGTATGAAGGATGACATGGGTTTACCACGCATCACTCCGGTGGAGTGGTCGCCTCGCGAAATCCCATCTGTTCCTTGAGCGATCATTCGTTTGCCACTGACGTGAATGACATGAAGGATTAGGTCGTGATCCATCTCGAGCTTTTTCAGACGTAATATGAGTTCAAATAACAGTTTGGATGTGGATGTTCCTTTCCAGTAGGCACTTTCAGCGGTGCTATTGTCAGTGAATATGAAGATTTCGCTGCCTCCTAATTGGTGTTCAAGGCATATTGTTTCCAGGGATTCAACTAGATTGTTGAGCTCTCTCCAGTTTGAAGACATCATTTCAGAGGCTTCCGCCGACCACTGTCCATAGGAGAAGTGAATAACACCTTCAATCTCTATGGTAGCCCCAAAGCTTGCTTTGGATGCATCCCCAAAACCATAGTACACCTTTCCTATTCGATTGCATCTGACTCTTTTTAGGACTGGCTCGTCAGCTTCACATAAAAGTTGGAGTGCCTTGACGTCATCTTTGAAGCATGGAGCTGCCCTTACTTCGATAGGGACGTTCACCTCAGCAGGGAGGTCCTCATTACTCCAATCTTGTTCTTCGTTTTCCAATAATATGGTATGCTTTCTTGGTAGTCTCCAACCTTCCTCATCACGTCCTTTGCGCCATCCATCTATTGTCATATGAAACCCTATCAGGTAGCTTGCCATACAACGATAGGTTTGGGCCAGGTAGTTTAGAAATCCTCGAATGATCTCTAGTCTTTTTCGATTCATTTTGTGAGGACGCTGCACGAGCATAAGTCTCACTTCTTCAAGGTATCCTTTGGCTTTGTTCCACTTGTCTTGTGCCACCAACACGAATACCCCGTCTGAACCAGCTTTAACAAGGGCCCCGGCCCAGGCCCCTGATGCTTGTTTCCCATCACGTCGTTTCCGTGGAGCGTCTTGAATGCCTAAATGGTTGCAGACGCTGGCAGCCCTTTTTCCAGCTCTCCAGGCTTCGCACTTAGAGTTCCCAGTAGGCCTGAGATCATCTACATAGATGAACAGGTCAGCGGCCAATTTCCCGTCGTCCTCTCTTACTTTCATGACCCAAGGTTTGGCGTTATTAAACAGTTCCATCCCAGGCAAATTAAGCGTAACTTTGGACCATCGGTAAATGTTGGAAATGTCGTTCCTGTCTCCCCGAATCATTTCTTCAGCAAACGCCATGGCTTGGACAGCCTGATAAGGTGAGGACGTTAGCCCCATAGCGGCTCGCATCCAACATTCCCATTGAACTTTTTCAGACCTACTCGGAAGATAGTGCGTGAGATCTACACCTGCCAGACTTCGGACACTTTCATGCAATACGAAGTTAAGAAACATCTCCCCAAGGTCAACATCTGCCATGAAGGTGTTTTCATCTACTGCTCTGAGATGAGACCTGATGGTTGGAAGGGGAAACCATGGTACCCAGATGACATCGTTCAAACCGCTAACGGTGCCATCGTAAACCATTCGAATGTCGTCACTACCTTTAGGCACGGCAAAAAAGAAGGTAAGCGAACTAACGAACCCAGTGGAAATATATCTTCGGGACCGGACCTTTTGTAGTTTCTCTAATACCTTGCTTTTAATGACAGGGTCTTCAGTGTCACGCTGTGGCTTTTTGTACGATGGTTGAGGACCTTTGAAATGTACCCGAAGGCCGTCCCGGATGGTTTCTTGATATTCTTCCGGCCAGCGCCAGTGAAAAGGATGTGACCCATCAGACCATTCGTTCCAGGTACTGCGAGCTGCTCGTAGCACAGCGTCATGCCCGGCTTCAAAATCCTTGGGGCAAACCAATCTGGACCCTCGCCACCATCTGAGGTAGTCCTGCTTACCCCCTGTGGGAGACGAGGATGACCACAAGTACCCTTTAAAAGTGCTGCAGTATTGAACGACTTGACCATAAGAGTGACTTAGGCGGGAAACCTGTGGATAGCAAGTGCGCACCCACAGAAAAAGGAAGAGGTGACTCGCCTTTTCCACCACAGTAACATCCGGCCTTGAAAAAGTGGGGTAATTAAGTCAAGAAAATTTTTCCGTTTTTCAGTGCCTAGGTTGTTAAGGGTAGCTCCAAGAGACGTAGGAGCATCCTCGAGGAGATGTTCCCGCCACAGATATTCGGGTATGGCAGCGTCGTCGGACTTGACAGCTTTTCGCTCGCGAGCCTCCCGGGCGGCACCAGTTGCAACAGGCAATACCTCGGTGATCGGGGTCGACGAGGCCGACGAAGGAAGAGAAAAACAACCCCCCCCGTGAGTACTCCCAGGTGCATTAGTAGCATCCTCTGCTACTTGCCCTGGCGATGATGCAGCCTTGGCGATGGCTGCATTGTCATCTTGCCGTGAGGTAGCCTTGGAGATGGCTGCGTTGGCATTTGATGGCCGAAGTAACTTTCTGCCACTGTGGTGACGTTTTCGTACATCGATCCCTTGGGCGATTCGTTGATCAACCGAGGTTCCCATTTCGCCACTGTGGTGACGTTGTCGTGCTTCGTCCCCTTGATCGATGCGTTGATCTAACGAGGGTCCAAGAACTCGTACGTCGGTCCCTTGGTCGATTCGTTGATCGACCGAGGTTCCAATTTCGTCACTGTGGTGACGTTTTCGTACTTCGTTCCGTTGATCGATGAGTTGATCTAACGAGGGTCCAAGGACTGCTCGTTTTCGTACGTCGTTCCCTTGGTCGATTCGTTGGTTGATCGAAGTTCCAAGTTCGCCACTGTGGTGACGTTTTCGTACTTCGTTCCCTTGATTGATTCGTTGATCGAACGAGGTTCCAAGGAGTGCTCGAAACCCATTGACTAGACATTTGAGAGGTAGAAGCGATTGAAGGGGTGGCCGTTTGAGTGAGGAAGATGAAAGAGCCAATGCAACCGGCCAATCCAAGCATTCAAGCGCTTCTTGGGCTCCAAGACACCTTAAACCCCAGTGTCGTTTTGGAGCAAAAAGAGTGGGTGTAAGAACCAACGTCCGGTTGGTGAGTGGGAAGGGCAACAGCCCTCCACCATGATAGTAAGGGTCACGACCTTGAGTCCCTAGCTTTACCACCCTGAGGAGTTCCGTGGAGGCAGCTTCGGGGGCAGGCCGGAAGGAAAAACAATTCGCCTTCAGCCCCAAGACAGTGCTCGCATCCCGGGGTGCGTAAACGGGAGCCTGTACAGTGTCCGCAATTGATAAAGCACGACAAGATATGGCGGTGATGCAAACGTGCCCGTTGGTTATTCCTCCCACTTCGGAGTGTGACAGAGTTGTCCGCCTGTGGAACTGCCATTGGGACGGAGGACGGCGTATTCCCTTGGTGCTTAAAAGAGTGTGAACACCGAGGTTGTCACACACTTCATACGCAAAGCCGGGAACTCGCCCTTCCACTAACCCAATTGTGGGTTGGCAGTGTATCCGTGGAAAAACAGTCCCTTCATCACCAGCTTGAGTAGTAATGGCACAATCTTCGCTCACCAGAGTTTGTATCAATGATGAGAAAGTGGATGCACCAGTCAGGCATACCCACACACACCTAAGGCCCAGCTCATGAAGAGCTGGGATCCAGGAGGCGAACTCCCGACCAAAAACGATGCAGGGTCGACGGTAGTCACCAGTTTTGACTGGTAAGCTGCCCACGGTCAATCCTCTTAGCGTGGTTCTTTTCGGGGCTCCTTGAGTGTCCACGTTCAACACCATATTCTCCGTGAGTCAGTCATCGCGCTTAGCCTTCTTCTTCATTTCTCCATTGAGTTTCTTGTATTGTGCCAATTCATGACGAAGGTTGTCGTGATCTCGTCGTAGGTCCTTGATCATGTCCGGTAAGGTAGCTAGAGTGACAACTTTCTTATTAAGTTGAGTTAAAGTGTTGTCAATCGTGGATAGTTGAGAAGGATCCACCCGTTCAGTCAGCATAAACATGCTCATTTCTTTCACATAGGCCGGGTGTGACCGGAACTCCATTGCAACAAAAGATTGCATTTCTCGATGGCATTGCAATACACACCAAATCATTCTAGCTTTGCAATCCAGGGTGCTGAGGTTGTCCAGCATAATTACTTTAGTTCGATGTTTACGCATGGCTTCCCAGATTGCATTGGAAGCCCTTCCAATGAGTTGGAAGGCAGTAGTGGGAGAGAAATGAGATACGTGAACCAAGTCAGAGTAAGTCCTTTCAACATGACTGGCGAAGGAGGTCCATTGTGACTCGACCTCCTGCAGTAATGCCAGAGCAAAAGCTCCTCCTCCGGTGGATGAATCAATGGTTCCACGTATGCTTTCAGCGTAATCGTGGAGCCAGGTTTGGAGTGATTGTTTGATGGACTCGGTTCCTTCTCCTAACCAGGCACCATATGAAGGTATGGCTCCAAATCCCTTTTCTCGCGCCACTGGCTTTCCCGTTCCCTTGGCGCTGTACAATAATTTTGGTTTGGTGTGGTACATCGACGCTGCCAGTTCACTCTCCATGCGACTCGAAGCAACACGAATAGCCGAGTGTCTTGCATCCGAATGTTCAGTACCGGTTGGGGCCTTGGGTTCCATGGCTACAATGAGGCTGAATAGATCCCAAAAGATGCCAGCGCTTTGCACCTGTTCTTCTTTCACCCATCTTTTTAGTTCCTGAAAAGAACCGAATTTATAGTGATTTAAGGAGAAGCTTTCGTCGTCCACCCGAGATTGCATTTCGAGTATCTGTTGGCGAAGATCATCAACTTGAGACTGGAGTAAGAGTTGGTACCCAGTTTGGTCAGAGGTGACGTTTGTTTGGATTTGTGAATCAAGGTCATCTACCACTTTGCTGATCCTACGAAACTCCGCGAGGGAAACAACTCCATTAGAGGGTTGATTGTCAAGTTTTCGAATCAAACTATCGACCTGGCGTACTAAGTCAGAATGAGCTTCCTGCATCTTTCGAGTTAGATTCCCCATCTTGTCTCCCCAATCAGACTTGGTGTCCATAGCGTCAAATAGGTTATCAAACTCCATTTTGGTAGAACCTATGTTGGAAGATTCTAAAGTCGCTAACCGCTGTTTGAATGATGGGATTATTCTTTTGTAAGAGCTGACTAGGTTTGTAAAACTACCTTGTAAGTTTTTCACTTGTTGTGTGAGCATGACATGATTACTATGATCAACGGCGCATGATCGCTCAGTCTCCTGCAAGGAGCGAACGATCTCACCAAACTTTTCCCGATTGGTAGCGACCACCTCCCACAAGTTATCCATATCTTGACCTTCCTTGTTCGAGGCCTGAGTTCCGATTTGCGATGATAGGAGATGAACCTTGGATTGGGTGCCATGAATGATGGCTTCCATTTCCATGAGAGTCTTTGTAAGGGATTCGCGATAATCGCATTCGCTGCGACCCCGTTTGT
>WKLE02001001.1:0-24285 GCA_014885115.2 Asterionellopsis glacialis | reverse complement strand
TTTCTGTAAAATCCCGGTACTTTGATTATCATTGCAAAGGAAAGGTAGGTCTAACTGTTACCCAGTACGTACCAGTTCGTATTTCCCAATAATCCAGCCTACCAGGTACAGTACCAGGTATTAATATCTGTACCTTACGTAAAAAAATGATGAACTGCGATTACCTACCTGGTATGGTAGCTGCTAACATGTACCGGTACCCAGGTACGCAAATGTACGTACTGTACTCTACCTCGTACCCGTTGTACATACAAGCATCTTCTTTGTCCTAATAATTTTATATAATATATATGAATGATAATCATTGACTCGAGTACCCAACTCTTCGTATTCTGTATAATCTAGTATTAGTAACCATAGAGCTACGTATCATACTGTCATTGAAAGTGGAAATGACGTTGATTCTGTAGGAAGAGAGCGTGTGGTGTTGCAAATCCAAGATCGCTATTCTACGTAAGATTTACATAATTTTGAATAAGATACTTTCATGTGATGGAGTGTACCAGATTGTATGTACGGCATAAAAAATCCATAAAAAAAGTCCTAGTACGGTTTATAGCTGTATTATTTTTTGTTACTTTTACGTAATATTATGGTTTATTCGACTCCAGGATTTGACGGTATATTTACATACTAATTCTCCTAAAAATTTGGTTGATATTCATTTACTTTATACTTGAAAACCTTTTTATAAAAAAATTCAAAATAATTGTTCCAGCGCCAGCGTGACATCCTTCTCTTTCCCGCGTATTTCGTAGCGGGCAAAAATAATGATGTGTTGAGAATATTGGAAGACAAGGCATCGGTGCATGTCGTTTGCAAACATGCTCTGGGTGTGTAAAACGAACTCTCGATCTTGATTTTACTGTGTATATTTTTTTAGCAGTATTATTTGTGTGCGAACACGAAAGAGACCAAAGAGGCAGAGGTTCAGTTCACTATCTCTTTGTTATCACAACTGTCACGTGAGTCAATTTATCCCATTCTCTCTTTCATTATTGCATTGCGTGGTTACCAGTGTAGTTAGTTAGTACCCCCCTATTGACCTTTTGTTTCGAAAAAGACAAGACACTAGGAAGAAGAAAGAATTCTTTTTTTTCTAAAAAAGAAAACGAACAAAAGCACAGACGTAAAAAAGAATGGGACTTTTAACACGTAGAGAAAATATTGAAAACGGAAAAGATTTGACTGACGCAGCTGATATGGGTACACAGAAAGCCATGGATGAACGAACAGAAAGTAATCATGGGAGTACTGGTAGTTCTGGTAGAAAACCTATTATTCGTAAAATTGCACCTACCATTGTGAGTGTCGTACGAGAAGACAAGGATGAACGGATTGGTTTGGCCTTGGGGAATAAAAATGATGGAACTATTGTTGTAGGGAGTATAGCAGAAGGGAGTTTGTTTGAAGGGACAGAGTTAAAGACTGGTATGGAACTTTTGAGTATGAATGTGATACAATTAGAGGATGATGGTATGGATTCTATCAAATGTAAGGGTAAATCTACCAAAGAAATTGCTGACTTTTTGCGTTTGGCAGTGGGACGGATTACAGTAGAGGCTGTCAATGCAGGTGGGTTAGAAATAATTAAAGGTGTTACACCTCATGTAATTGATTTAGCAGAAAAGGTACCCATCTCCGGAAAACTTGTCAAACTGTTAGATGACTTTGCCAAGGCAACGAAGGACACCAAGGCACACCGTGAAGGATTTCGTAACGTTGCCTTGTGGGCTAAGAATGTCAAGGCAGGATTATTTCATTGCGCACCGTTATTACTTCAAGTGAAGGACGTTGAAGACAATTTAGGACCATTGATGGAACGATTATTGGAATGTCTTCAAGAATTAATGACCATGACGAAATGTTTTGTAAATCGTCATTACATCCTTGAATTGATCACAACAAGCGATTTCAAACGACGATTTGATGATGCCAAAACAGTAGCAACTGCCCTCCTTATGGCTGTACAGCTTACGATCGAGGCTGTTCGTGTACGGTACGCCAACAAACCCGGTGCCAAACAAGATTACGTAGCACGTGTTATGCAAGAAAATATCAATGCTATTAAACGTGCATCACTTATTGTTATTAAAGTGGATGAACCGCTTGATGTTCTTATTGCAGAACAACACAAGTCTCTTGAAATGTTACAACACAATTTTATTTCAAACAGTAAAATGGAAGTTGAGATGGATGTTTTGTTGGAATTAGTAGCTAGAACTGAACCGGCTCGATACATCAATGTGGATGACTAGATACACACACACACAGCGAGAGGGTTAGGTAATATATTTGAACTGTGGAGTGCTTGCAAAATCAAAATTAGGTGTACCACCGTGGAGGATTTCTTGATCGTTTGTATTTATTTACGTAGTTTGGGATATCGTCTTGGTAAAAATCCAAAAATAAAACAATCCCGT
The DNA here is from genome assembly GCA_014885115.2 of Asterionellopsis glacialis. Lineage (NCBI taxonomy): Eukaryota > Bacillariophyta > Plagiogrammaphyceae > Rhaphoneidales > Asterionellopsidaceae > Asterionellopsis > Asterionellopsis glacialis. The sequence goes on along the minus strand of WKLE02001001.1, from coordinate 21,862 downwards.
GTATATCACTAAAAAAAAAGGGAAAAACTGAAAGAAAGTGCAAATTGTTTCTACCTTGAAAAGCAATTTGATTATAAAATAGTTATATCATCTTCCTAACACTTTACTTCTATGTAGTCTGTAGCATGTAACGATTACTTGCGATTTTTTTGTTTTGATTTTACCATAAAAAATTGTATGTTTGGAATCTACAGGCGTATAGAAAGAGTAGGACAGGGGAAATGAAACTATGTGCTATGTGTATGACGATGATTCATGTGAGATTTCGAATTTGAATTGTTTCTGTTCTTTTTATGCTTTTTAGGTATGTTTTAAAACTTTTTTTGGCATGAGAGAAAGGAATTGTATGGCGTTTTTGTTATGTTGTACAGTTTTGTCAAGCTTGGCCTGTTTTTTGACCTTCACGATTAGTTACTTCCACTTCAGGACGGTCATCTACCTTGACAGGATTATTATTATTGTCGCCAGCGGGAATATCATTAGTATTCTCTACGACAACTGTGTTGGGGACAACTACTTCGGCGGGAGTAGTAACCATGTTGGGTGGGGGTACCGTTCCTGCAGGTGGAATAGATCCCATCATCAAAGGAAATACGGCGTAACCAGCATTGCCGGTATGAGCAGCAGCAGCAGCAGGGTCCATAATCGGATAACCATTGGGGTCTAACGGCGGTGGAGGAGCATACGGAGCACCAGCTGGCATGGGAGGTGCTACAGCGTGATTTTCAGTTGGGTATTGATCAGGATACCCTCCTGCAGCGGGGTGGTAAGGATTGTAAAAATGTGTTGCCATGTAAGCAGGCCCACCAGGTGCGGGTGGATAATACATCCCACCCATATGATATGCTTGTCCAGGAGGTGGCACTGCGCCAGCTGAATTCATAGATAGCATAGCCATACCATTAACCACACCATCTCCTTGACCGTTGGTGGTTTCATCGCCTGGAACCATGACTGCCGCCCCTACCGGAGGAGGAGCCTGATTTGGATGAGGGTACCCTGATACACCTTGCCAAGGTCCAGCATACATGGGTGGGCCTTGAAAAGATGTCGGACTTCCCATCATACTTGCATCCATGACAGGCACTGCCGTAGTTTCAACAGAAGGGCCATATCTGCTATATGACCTATCTCCACCACCATTACCGGTACCTCTGTATTTGACTCTATTATAATTGTTGTTGTGTTTCTGATGACGGAACCCACTGCCACTGCCTCCATTGGTGCTGTTATTTTGCGAACCACGAGAATGACCACTACCCATAGGGCCACTGCCGCGTCCACCACCATTTTTGGCCACGTTGGGATCTTTGGGTTCAGCTGATTTAACTTCACACACTTTTCCACGCATAGTCACATGACCAAAGGCAATGCCCTGTTCATTAATCCCTTCAGTAATGAGACTGTTTGATGTGGCTTCATTCTCAAAGATTACAAATCCAAATCCACGCGAACGTCGTGTGTCACGATCAAACATAACCACTGAATCCAGCACAGGGCCAAATTGTTCAAAAAATTCACGAAATTCATGTTCCGTAACTGTGTTAAGCAGATATTGCATGATGAGTACAACGTTATCCGTAGCAAATCAAAAGACGAATTATGATGAAATACAAGTCAACAAAGTGAGATGAAATGAAATGACTGTGTGTGGCCTGACTACCGTTTGTAACGTGGAAGAACAAGTGATACGTACCATTGGAGGGAAGACCTCCCACAAAGAGCTTACGTGTGTCTTTACGATTTGGAGGGACGACGAATCCACTTCGAGCCTGTTGTTGTTCACCTAACTGAGAAGCAGTTACGTCCTGCTGGGAAGGATCCGTAACTTCTTCGCCAGTCTTTTTCTCATCTGCTACAGAAGATGGCACTGGAGAGGTTGGTGATTCCTCCGTAGTTTTGTTCTGAGGAGGAGAGGCGTTGGTCGTAGGTTTTACATTAGCAGCTGGATTGGTAGGTTTCGTGGATTGGTTAGTATGAGTTGTAACATCATGATACTGATCTCTGTTGCCCTGTTGAGGGTTTGACCAACCGTTTGTAGTGGTAGCCTTGGATTGTTCTCTTGTGCCTGCCATTCTCAGTCGTATATCTAGCTAGCCTGGTAAGCTAAGTGTGTTTTTTGTGTTGTGGGCTAAGAATTCTTTTAGTCCAAAATTCTTTCGTTGCCGTTCGGATTTGGCTTTGTCGCTACTTGGACAATTTGTGTGTAATTGTTCACGTCGTGCACCAATAGAATGTACGGTAGGCACGTCTGATGTCTGACTTCAAAAATTTCCGGGACTGGAGCAGAACTGTATCCAAAGGATCTTGAGATATCAGCGTCCAATGAAGTAGTTGCAAAGAGATTGCCTATTAGCCTTGTTTTTTGACTGGTTGCGGATGAACAGGAAACCGGTCACACAGGTGTGTGTGTGTGTGTACTTAAGAACTTGCGGTATAGTGACCGAAAATTGTTCCGTAGAATGTAGTACTGGTTCTACTGGGAGGTGGTCAAAGCAAGAATCGATCGGAATAATGATTTCCTTTTGCAGAACAACAACGAAATCAGCCGCAATGGGATGATTGGAAAAGGCGGCTGAAGTAATCGAGAGAATTCAACGAAATGAAAAGTTGTGTTTTTGCTGTCTTCCTTTTTCTAAAGTGAAAAACAAGTCACACAAAGGAAGAAAATTCTCAAAAGATCGCGAAGATCGGCGGATGCAACTAAGTAAACTAACAGGAACTGTTGTACGATGCGTCTCGCATTTTTTGCATGGAAAACCCGAACGGGGTTTCCTCACCTGAAAAAAATTACCGCGTCACTATTACGTATCACCCAGAGTAGTCCCCTTCATCGAAGAGTCCCACCGAGTGAAAAAATTGGAAAACGGTATCGCCGATTTTCGAAGAAACTTTTTCTGTAGAAATATACCGTGAACAATGTAGAGGAAGCAAAGTAGTTTTTCAACCACTAGTCCGTTGATACAAGATGCCATTCGGAGTACATCAATCACGTGTCACTATTAAATAAAAAGGGTGATAAACGGAATGGCCTCTTTGCATTTTCTCATTATGCGGTGAATCATTTTCACTCCTATGTTGAAGTATTTTGATAAGTAATTTTTATTATAATACATTCTAGATTCCAGATTCCTCATAATTGATAAAACCCATGAGCCCACTACTTCATGAATAAAAAATCTTTGAACTTTCTCTCATCATCTAAGTTCCAGGTTCTTCATTCCAGATGACTGTATGAAACGCAACGAGTGAAACCAAAGCACAACACGATGGCATCAAGCATCACCATCTACTTATATCTGATATCACCCCACCACCATCTCTCTCGATGGCGCAGTTGTTCTTTGCTTCTAGGGCAAAGGGAAGGTATCACTAAGTTGTCCTGGTTGGAGATTAGATGGCCTATTTTTATTGTTTTCTACCAATGGGCAAACTGAATATAATTTTCAGGTTCATGATTTTCTGAATTCACCAAAACAAAAGAATTATAGTATTGCAGAACATTTACGACCATGATTGCTATTAATAAAAGATTGGAAATAATATAATGTACTTTAAGTATACCTTTTTGCTGCACACAAGCAGACTACGAAAGATCAGAAGTGTAGGTAGCACAAGTCTTACACTTGTCCAACTGATCTACCTCTACGGAAGAATTGACGACCTTTCGCCCATGCAGGGTCGACAAGACCAGGTCTCATGGGAAAACCAATTTTAGCTTTGCCAATCTTGATCCCCTTTCCTGTAATTCTATTACCATCAGGATAAAGCTTAACCTGTGCTGGACCACGTACAAGAACAGCTTCAGGATTTAAATTTCCCATCGACAAAGGCATGGTGTATTCCAAAGTAGCACGTTCCTTTCGTCCCTCTACAGGTGGTAAAAGTAAACTGAAGGATGCCAAATGTGCCTCACCGCGGCATCGTACAGCTGTATCATAATCAACTTCTGTATACATATTCCCACTGACAGTCGAATCGTCGCCAATTGTTCCACCACTCCACAATCCACGTAGTTTTTTCCCTTCACCTGTCAGGGCAACTGCACGGAATCCACCAGCCTTGACAGATTGTGATTGAGGACGGAATAATACTGGTTTGTCCTTTAAAATTTTGGATATGTGATTTCGTAATTGTTTATCTTGAATGCTCGACAAATCGAAGGAATCAATTTGCCAATCATACTTCTGCACGGAATGAAGTTCTTCTGTCATACCCATCGCCAAGCCCGAATCCTCCCGACGCTCCCCAATGGAAGATGAAAACCCATCACGCAGAAATCCACCACCGCGAGCAAGGGTAGAAACTGGAAGCAGTGCTACAAGCAATAATGATATAATAGACGACGATCGCATCATGGTGAGTGAGTTTGATGCGTATCTGTTTTTTTGTCAAGTGCTCGTGCTATCGGTTATACCGTGGGTCGTCCGAGTCCTGTAGTTACTGGACAGGGAGAAGGTGTGGGTGTCGATTGAGACAAAAACAACGAGATGTTAGATGATGTTAAACTGACGATCACATCAGAGTCTGTCGTTTCGCGGTGTTCCAAGTGGCATCTCAACAAAAATATATGATGTGTATGAATACCAATATGCTGGAAGCTGCTCTGGTATTAATTACTTAGAGATCAGGTTAAAAATACAGATTACGGTGAAGAGGTTAGAGTTCAGGTTCAAATAATAGTCTCCACCGTTATGTCCGACTACAGAAGTAGGAGCCGGGAATGAAGGAAACGGCTGACGATAGATATAATATGTAATTTTTGAAGTGTTCTGAAAATCTTTGCAGATGAGTAGTTATTTGATTCTTGCGACTCTTGACACAAATCAGTTGTCGTGCAACAAAGACTTATTGATACCTGGTATTGTGAGCATATTATTTATTACCTGGCGTATGATGCGGTATGTCTACCTGGTACAAGTTTACCGGTACCTGTACCAGGGTACCTGGTACCAGGTACAATTTCAATTGAAGATGTGCCGGTAGGTAGTTCCAGTATATTTTTTGGTCATAGTGTTCTAAAGATTTTGTATCTTTTGACATGCAACAGCGGCTTGTTCAATCCAAGGGGGGTTCACCTTTCTACTAGAGAGGACAAAGTAAAATCCTAGTTGCACCAGGTGCATACCAGGCATATGGCTCGAACAGTAGGACTATGATTAAACAATGATACCTCGTATCAACGCACGTCGGGTCTAGAGTATCTAGACGTTTCCATCAGAAATCTTTTTTTTCTCCAAACGATTTTTTTCTTGGGGGAAAGTCTCACTCTTTTGTCTTTCATTCAGATACAAGAGCCTTTGAACAATGAAAATCTTCCATGACATCCTACGCTAAGGCCCTTGCCTTCCTTCTTGCTTCTGCGCCATCTGGGACGAATGGGTTCCATCACAATGTGCCAATCCAACACCGTCGAAAGGTGCCAGCTTTCTTTTCTCCCCTTACCCAGCAGCATCAGTTCACCTCTTTGGCAAGCAAATCTAGTACTTTTCTTGGAGCTACCAAGAATCCTCTAGAACAAGTTCTTGACTTGCTTTCCAACATTCGTGCTGGATTTCCAGAAGAACCCTACCCTGATCGTAATTTTGAGGAAAATCTCGAAACAGCCACAAGCGGCCTACAAGATATCAGCCGAAACCTTGGCGAATCTCCGCCTGAAGAAGCCTATCCTGAGCGTGATTTTGAGCAAGTTCTCGAAACAGCCGCCAACGGCCTACAAGATATCATTCAAAATGGCTCCAAAAAGCTTGGCATTCCAAAGTTGGATCCTATCCAGCTTCCCATGCTATCTCGCAAAATTAAAAACAAGCATTTGGATCTCACACTTTCCCTCAACGACCCCATCTTGAAAGGTGTCGAAACTATAGGGATGACATCTTCACCTAACGTTTCGTTCAAATCAAAGACCGTTGACATTTCCCTCAAATTCGACAAACTTGAGCTTACTTGCGACGACTACGACAGGGAGGGTACGTTGAAAACTCTCTTCAAAACCCAAGACATCACCAAGCTTGATAGGGCACTTTCCTTTGTTTTATCTGATGTAACTCTTGACTTCGCTTTTCGTCTGAGTGTTACCGAGAAGGGACCACTACTCACATTATCCAACAATTCAGATATTCTCAAGTTTGGAAGGGTGACGTCCAGCTTACAAGATTCTCCTGCATTCGCCTTGCTTGCACCAATTTTCAAGGATCACATTGCTGGTGCTATATCTCCAAAGCTTGGGAGGGCATTGGAAACGTATCTCACAAGTAAACTCCGTGATGTTGTTGAAAGCCAAAAGAGCATCGTTGAGAAGCTTTCAAAAATTTATGAGATCAAGAAGCAACAAGGATTTAAAGAGAATCCACGTTATCTCCAAGGTTTTGATGGAGTGGGTCAGATGGCTTACCCCATGTTTTGGTCAGTTCCAAGTGTCCCAATTGACAAACTTGAACACACATCCATTTCGAATGTCATTGATCAGGCCAAGACTGGAGATTTGATGTTATTTTCAGGTGTTGCATCAGGCTCATACAAGATCCGAAGGTTTACCCAGAGTCCCTACTCGCATGCAGCAATGCTTGTGAAAGAAGACGGCCTTTTTAATGGTAAACCTCTCCTACTTCAGATGACTAGCAGTACTCACAGCAATCTTATCTCAAAACAAAAAAAATCAGGTGCACAGCTAAATACCATTGATGGGATGTTCCAGGATTACATCGATGAATGGATTGATCCTCGCCCTAAAGATCCAGCACGTGTCTCTTACCGTAGTCTTATTCGTGATCAGCGAAGTGAGGCTGATGAAAAGAAGTTTAGTGAAGCAATCATTAAATTCATCAAGGAGAAAAACTATTTGGATTATACCGATGACATGGATGGATTGTATGTGATGGGATTATTAGATATTGACTTGGGTGATGAGAGTGAAACCAATTATTATTGTGCAAGTTTTGTCGCCGATGCTCTGATGACATATGGTATCATCAAGGATACCTATAACCACCAGCAGTATGGACCGCGTGACTTCTCTGCAATGTACAATCTCTCCCCTATGTTGATGAAAATACAAGCTATGGTCCAGAGATCTTTGTTGATCCCAAATTGAACTGAGAATGCGAATCATCCTGGTCCCGTGTAATCGTTAGTCCTGAAAAAAATTGTTTTTAAATTAACCAATGCTCCCTGCCTAAAAATAGTGTCATTACCTGTCCACTTTGATATTTGTAACTTGTATAATACAAATTTCATAACACCGTATTGCGTCCCTTTTGTTGCTGTTGCTTTTGCGTGACGGATAACAAATATCATTAGAGTTCTACTGATTCTGTCCTCATTATCTATGATATCATAACATTATATGGCATTCCTTCATATATCATCTTGTATTGTTTGGTTTTGAAAACATTGAGGTGTAGAGCTGTCGTGCGTTGTTAAATTTGAAATAAAGAACTTTAAAAGTATATATTTTTTAATTTTTATTGAAAGTAACACCAGCAACAGGACCATCCATACGATATCCATCTTTTCTCCATACATCATAGACAACACCAGCTTGTTGAACAGCAAAGTATAAATGTAACCCATCAGGACTCACAGCAACACCTGTTGTTTCTTCGTTCGATCCATATCCAGTTGCTTCTAACACTGTATAATATTTTTTATCTGTCTTCACATGTATACCTGATGTACCGTCCTCGCTAGCAGCTTGTTCCGTAAAGTACATATTTTTACCATAGTAGACAATCATATCTGGTTCACCATTAAATTGTCCTTTTCTGGTAGATTCCTTCTTGTAGGTTTGTTTTTTCAAGTTCAATGTGAATAATTCAAATTGACGTTTAGCAACAAAGTATAAAAATCCATCGTCATATATAATACCTTCTACACTTTGATGATAGGAATCAGCAGATTCAGCACCCTCTGTCAATGATGAAGTCCATTCAAAAGTTTTGTCATCAGGATTTAATACCAAATATTCTTCCTTACCATCTTCACGCCATAACATTTGTGGACCAACGTTGTCATCTGATGGTGTATATCTTCGGATAGGACCACTTCTTGAATCTTCTGTATAATAAAAATAAGTTTGTTTACCGTTCCTGGAAAAGGTAAATGAATCCCAATACTTGGGGTTGTCATTCCCTAATTTGGTTAACATAGGTTGACGCCGGTCAAATGGATCAACATCCCAAAAACCATCACCATCTAAACTTTCTTCAGCTGACATCCATGTATTCCAAGGTGTTGCGCCGCCACCTGAATTCGAATGTGTACCCTCTAACAAACGTTTATATCCAATCACATCACCATTGTTATTGAAATACAATGCACCTACACCACCATTATCCCTATCATCACAATTACTAGCATAGGCCCAACCTTTGTCGATCCCTTCAGGATGGACAAATGCTGCACCACCATCAGGCACGTTATGGAAATTTGTATTAGAACCTTGGGGGTTGGATCCTGTTCTAGCAATAATACGCGATTGCAAGCCTTCACTTAACAAAAGATTGTTTTCGTTTACATTCAATTTACCAGGAAAGTAGGTAATCGCTGGTTGTGTAGGTGCAAGTGTAGGTGATACCGTGGGTGTTTTGGTAGGCGATAATGTAGGTGATATCGTGGGTATTTTGGTAGGCGATATTGTAGGTGTTTTGGTAGGTGATAACGTGGGCGATTTTGTTGGAGTGGGTGTAGTAGGTTCTTTCGTTGGCGATTTGGTAGGTGTTTGAGTTGGTGTTGCTGTGGTAGGTTTCATTGTTGGTCCTGTCGTGGGACTTGTTGAAGGTTCATTGGTAGGCATTTGTGAAAACGTCGGTTCAGTTGTAGGATATTTCGTAGGAATCATTGTAGGAGTTGCGGATGGGTACAATGTTGGATTCGAACTGGGAAGGTTGGTGGGAGATAGTGTACTTGGTGCTAATGATATTGTAGGAACATCTGTATCAGCTACGGTGGGTGACACAGAGGGTGATGCAGATGGTGCAAATACGGCAGCCATAATCGAAGGTGCAATGTCAGATTGTCCGTTGGCTCCATCACTTGATATCGAAGATTTCGGTGATTTGGATGATACCCAAAATCCATCATTCCCATTCCCTACACTTATAATAAGTACCATAACCAAAGCACCCACCAAGACAGCTGCACTGATAGCAATAACAGCTTTCAAAATAGGTGATGCATCTATCACCCACATAAAGAAACATCCACCTCCATCACGATCTTTCTTTGTACCACCACCACCAATGGCACCACCCTTTTCTTCGTCATCACTGTAGCTTGTTTTCATGGTGGGCGTCACAAATATAGATGGTGGCATATTACGATAGTCCGGTGTTTTCAATTGGTTGGCGTTGTTGTTATCATCATTATTATTGTTTGTCGTTGGCATTGGTGGAGGTGGTGGCACCGGGAGTTCATCGATACTTTCCATGGATAACAATGAGGGTTCATCTGTCCTGCCTAAATAACTTAAATTTTCTTCTTCATATTCGTCATCATTGTCGTCGTCGTCCGTCGGGGGTGTGATGTTGTCATATTCATCATTGTAGTTTTCAAGAGGGTTATTTTCCAGCGATGATTGTCCATTGTCATTATTTACTGTACTACCAAGGATGTGTGATGTCCTTGCTGTTGCTACACGTGGTATTGCGTAAGGAACACTACCAACATCGCCATCACCAGCACTACGACCCATAATGATAGATCGATTCTGAACGCTTGACATATCATCTAGTGTAAAATCAATATGATCTGGTAAAATTAAGGAACGTCCATCTAACGAAATTCCGGAATGTCCAATTAATGCACCAGCACCACCGAGTTGAATACTAGGACTACTACCGTTCGCAATACTTTGTTGTTCCATGGTATAATAGTTCTGGCTGATGTAATTATTGTTTGGCGTTGCCGTCGATGCTGGTGATTCATTTGCTGCTCTTGCTGCTGCTTTAGCAGCTTTTTTCTTTGGTGTTTTTATTCGTTTGAACATTGTCACTCCCTTACTCTCACTCTGGTGACTTACTGACTGTCCGTGCAAACGTTTTTTTAAAAAGTATCTTTCGTCGTTCGGGATTCAAAGGTCTCTTTTGAAGTAAACGACTCAACCAAGAATGCTACTTTGTAACGATTGAATTCAAGTTGAGTGATGGCTTGTAGCAGAGTAGTCCTTTAGTCGTATACCATAAGTGTTTTCGACTCGTGGAGACACTAGAATAACGATGTGTTTTGATTTCTGAATCTTGAGTATTGAATGAAGAATCGTTTGTTTGCTCTTGTTTTCTCTCTCTTTCGATGATACAGCACAAACGGTACCGCAACCCGTTCATTCACTGCGCCGTCTAGCTATCTCGACTGTTCTAGAGACCACCTGTACATAGGACCTCCTTCGTACAATATTCCCATTTCATATGTAAGGTACCTGGTAGGACCTCTAGTCTGTGCGCCAAAACGTGTTGATACCTTTTTTACTCCTTTTTTCAAATTCGAGTTTTTCGACAAAAATCGCGCCGCCGGTCCGGCTGCGGCATGGGTGAGTCGTTTACAGATGGATATTTGAATCACATGCTTGTTAAATAATCACGAACTTTTAACGAGCCGCATAATCCAATTATATCCGTTGCGTATCTGAAACTCGGGACTTGGTAGTTCCTGTTTTGATGTGTATCGGCAATCGCACCGAATTTTGCTAGTATTGAATCTTGGATTGCCTGTCAAATTGTTCTTCGCGCGTTTTAAACCTTCCGGCAGGACTCCAACCGACCGTTACAAGAAGTAGGTCATACCGTAAACACATACGAGCCTGCTATGCTCCTACCTTTACCAGGTACCAGGTACTAGTACAAGTACTGATGAGTCTCGGTCTAAAGTCGGCGGGGACCTATTTATTGCGTAACGGTCGACTTTAACAGGGTGTACTGTCTAGTGTACACTTAGTGGAAGATTTAACGGGTGCAACATTTGGGACTACGACTTGGGCATTTTACGGATCCCACTACGTACCGGTACGAACGGGTCAAACCTGAAATTGTACGGTACTTCTCCCTCACATTTTTTGACACACTGTTCCTACTACATCATTATTTGTACAGCCAATTGTGAATTGTGAAGCATGAAATTTCAATAAGAAAAGTACCTGAATTGAGTAGATAAGACAATATCTGACATTATTATCTTTTATTTACACAAAGTAAGTTTCGTTTTATAGCTCATCATATTTCAATATGTTAATTTTCATTTCGATTTTGTATGCGATTCGAAAGTTTTGCTCTACTAATTCAATTGGTGTTCTATGGTTGTGCAACTGGTTTTGCTCTAATACATATTTTTGTATATCTATATTATTGTCTTCTTCAAATATATATTCTTTTTTTCCCTTTTTGTTTTGAAAATTGTTTGTTTTTGTGTCTTTACTTGGCAATATCTCTATTCCCTTGAAACTCAGTTGAAAGTATCCATGCTGCCACTGCAGAGGGATCGATAGTATCAGCGCCTTTATTGTTGTTGTTGTAGTTGTTCATTCCAACAATAGTATTATTACTTTGATACATATTTGGACTACTACTTAGCAAACCAGCACTACTGGATACTGCAGAATTTTCCTTCATTAATTCTTCTTGTGCTACAATACGAGTTGCACGTTTTTTCCAGGTAATCATGTTTTGACGCCGTAAATCAATCCAACCTTTATTTGCAATAGCTTCTAATTCTTTTCCAGTTGGGATTGGAATTGTCGTAGCTGCCCCCTTGATTGGTGGGATAGATATATTTGAACCGCGTAGAAGTTGATTCCCTTCTACTAATATAGGAACACCTATAGTTGGTCCTACTAAAAATAATTTTTCTAACAAGGATGATGATCGTAAATCCTTTTCACCGATTTCATCCACAGCAGTTTGCTTGTCTTTAGTAGTGCTTCCATTGACAACTTCTGTAGCAACATCAGCAAGTTCTTTTGCACAAGCTTGTGTATCAGCTTCTTTCAACTTACTCCATGTTCCATACTTGGTCGCAAGGATGTATGCCTCAAACAACAATTTACTAAGTTGTGGTGGACCAAGTTTCCCCAATGCGACTGATGGTGCTGTTATGGTGTTACTATCGTCATACATGCCATGATCATTGTCTTTGGATGGGCTGCTACTACTACTATCAGTGCTGTCGTGCCTATCATCATCATCGTCCCCGTGGTAGTGGTGGTACTTTTGAAATTCCTTTGCGAATAATTGTGCACCTCCTACCATACGTTGAATACCAGCACGGTATCCAGGACCAAGTACAGCTCCTCGAAGTGCAGCAAGGACATTATGACCTGTAGAAATAGAAAGAAGCTCTTCCACAGCTTGTTCTGATATTTCTTCTGGTGTTATCATTTCCATCTGTCCAGGAGCTGTTATAGTCATAAATTCACCCTCTGTAAAGATACCATTTTCACCCATATCAATGACGCACATCCTCATTGGACCAAGTTCAGGATACTTTGCCGGGTCGTCACATAAAGGGAGAAGTTTTGAAGTACTTGTTGTGGGTGGTGTTTTATCTGAACTGATGTTGATATCGTCCGTATTTAGATTTATCATTTGGCATTGTCGGATACTAGAGTTGCCGTATTTGTCTTCAACAGTACGAACATCAATAGAACGATATCCAATAGCTGCTGCTGGTTTCAATTCTTTTACTGTAGGAGATCCAGGTGTTTGACTCCATAGCATGAGGAGACCTGTATGTCCGAATGCAGTGGATGTCTTGGCTAATAAGACACGACTAGGTCGATCTTCACTATGAGTGTAGGGAATGTTCAGACCCATACCACCTGTACCTGTCGTGCCAATTTTAAGGTACGAATGAAGATCAATTTCTTGAGCAGCTGCCTGAAGTATACGAACATGTCGGATCAGTAGAGGCGTACTCAAGGACAGCATAGTTTTTTCTGCCTCTTCCATAATATTCAGATTTTCGTAAATTTGATCATCAGATTCCTCTTTTTCTTGAATTTCACCCATTTTTTTTTGTAAATCAATTGCTTGCATAAGCCTTGTCGAAGTATCGAACATGTTTTGATATGACAAAACAGTGGCGGTATTTATACAATCCACAATAATTTGAGGTTTGTACTGCCGTAACATGTGAACAAGGTGACTTCTTTCGTATGCGGCATTGAAATCACCCCAAAGATCATCAAGCATGTGAGACCTAATCATGGCATCAGCCTTTCGATCTCTATCAGAAACATTCGAAAGGGCAGATCTGACAAAGATGTCACCCCAAGCTGGCACAATATCAATTTCTTTCTTGCTATGAAAGTGATCAAAAAGACTTGCTGCATTGCTGCCATATCCACGAAGCAATGCAGCTGCGTGAATATTCCTATGCTTTTCGAGTTCATCAACAGTTTGGAGAGCATCTTGTTCTCGTAGTGCTGCGATGATGAGTCTTGAAGGTCGGAGATGAGGTGGCAGTCTAGTAAGATGACGAGCAATAGCAGATCCAACCAGACCACCGCCACCCAGTATCATGACACGAGCATTCTGGAGAATGTTGCCAGTAGTAGCTGCATTCATTTTACTAGCGATGCTTATTTTTCAGAGTGTTCTGATTGATGTTGTTTAGTGATCGTTTCTCGGTTTCAGGAATATTGCGTGTAATTTTTTTTTGTGATCGATCTACATTGTTGGCTAATACATAATATTATTCTCTTCAGGTCCGTGTGTAGGTGACAGTGCAGTGTCAACCTTCTACTGTATTTGGAATATTTTTCGGCAAGTTCCGTGTCAGAGCGGAGTTCGCATTCTTTGATTTTAACGTGTTTGTCCTATCCGAAAATGCGAACACACTAATTCGATCAGACATGTACATGTCTCCAGTATGCAGTGTACATCAATATCCAGTTGATTAGACAGTACTTACTCCTTTTGGTCAGCAGCACGGACCAATTCTGGCTGGATCAGAATACCTGGTAAGGGATCAGAACGATGAAAGAATTCGGTGGCACTACAATTGCAACGAATGTAACACAAAACGCAATCAACTCAAATGCATTTTTCACATTCTCTCAAAGAGCCCTTTGGAACAGGTAATCCTCCGTCGAGAAAATAATCCAATGTACAGTCACACTTTTCACTATCGCAGACGGCTCCTTTCCGTGTCTCGTCGTTTTCTGTCGGGGTCGCCGTTTACAAAATTGCCTCGTCATTTATTTCGAAGACATGGATATAAGTTGGCTCGAGTAAACCCGTTGCGGTCTGACGGCTTTATGTTTGAGTCGTCAAAACTCATCAAATCTTCAATGCCTCCTGAACTGAGTCCATTGGTTGACACGCTTGCACAGATAAGAAGAGATGGAGAAAGGAGCCCAACTAACCATATCATCGAATACGACAGGGAGGTTCAATCTTTCATTGACTCCTATTGCAGTGGTATCGGCTATGAAGTTGATCATTGCGAAACACAATCTGAACGTGATTTCTTCTTTGCGGTTGCAGAGGGGAACGGTACTGCAAAGTTGGTACAGCAAAACCTAAATGAAATTCAGATTTACGAACAATTGCGGCGTGCTGAAGAATTTGAAAAACTGCTTGGTCAGCGCTACTCGGCTGCCAGAAGATTTTCATTGGAAGGTATGGAAAGTGCCGTGCCATGTTTGAATGCTATCATAGATAGTTTTTCAGCATGTTGCCTTAAAGAGGACTCTATTGTGAAACCAATTGTCATATTAGGAACCCTTCATCGTGGGAGGTTGAATTTTGTAGCCAATGTCTTGAAAGTTCCTGTGAGCGAGTTGCTCTCGGCATGGGATATAACAAAGGGGCCGTCGTTTGATGATATGACTGCTTCCCACGTTGGGAATAAGCAGTTATCGTCGGAAGTATTTATGTTGCCAATACCAGCCCATCTGGAAGCTATGACACCATCGATTTTAGGGATGGCTCGGGCACACGCAACTGAGCGATCGGGAGGAAATTTTGGAGGAGATTATTGGCGAAAAGCAACAAATTCCATACTTCCACTATCTGTCCATGGCGATGCAAGTTTCTGTGGTGAGGGAGTCACACAAGAAACGCTTCAGCTTGCAACGTGTACTCAGTATGAGGCCGGCGGCACCATTCATTTGATTTTGAACAACCAAATTGGATATACCTCCGAAAGCTCAAAGCTTCGGTCAGTCAATTCGAAATTGACGCAGACTACAGACATTTCCCGTTCTATAGGTGCACCAGTTCTCCATGTCAATGCTGCAATACCCCAAAGCGTTGTTAGAGCTGCCGAGGTAGCTGTTCACTATAGACAACAATTCAAGAAAGACATTGTGATCGACTTGTGGGGGTGGCGAAAGCATGGGCATAATGAGCTTGACGATCCTACTATGACTAATGTTTCTTTATATAAAAAGATTCACAAACATGCAACCATAGCTGATACTTTCAAACATGCACTGCAGAAAGAAGGAGATAAAAATGTGTCTTCTAAACTGGAAGAAATCTCGACACATGTAGTGGATGCATTCGAATCTATTGATGTAGGCAAAAAAACAGTTCAACCAGTCCCCACCAGTAAGCAATGGTCTGAGATTAAGTCAAGACCACAAGACACTTCTGTCTCAGAAACGTTGCTTAATGACGCCATTCAATATTTGACAAAAGCACCAGAAGGCTTTCAGCTACACCCACGAGTTAAGCGAAGCATCGAATCACGCGCAGAGCAACTCAATTCTAAAGATAAAGGGAAAATCGACTGGCCAACAGCTGAGCTCTTAGCGTTGGCGACGATGTCTATCGAAGGAATCAAATGTCGCCTTTCTGGAGAAGATGTCGAAAGAGGAACATTTGCACAACGCCATGCTGTTTGGTATGATGGGCACACAGGAAGGAGACATGTATCCCTCCCTTCATCAGTAGAGATATGCAATAGTCCCTTGAGTGAGCTTGGAGTAGTTGGCTTTGAATTCGGCTGGTCGACAGTTGACCCAATGTCTTTAGTGCTATGGGAAGCACAATTTGGTGACTTCGTGAACAATGCGGAGGTGATTATCGACACCTTGATTTCATCGAGTTACGAAAAGTGGCATATGCAATCGGGGCTCGTGCTTCTTCTTCCTCATGGTTATGATGGATTGGGTCCCGAACACTCCAGTTCTCGTGTCGAACGATGGCTTCAAATGTTCAGCTCATCAGCGGTTGAAGCAAGTGATCCACATCAGATATACGAAGAAGGGAATATGATAATAGCATCTCCAACTGAACCATCAAATTACTTTCACTTGCTCCGTAGACAACTTGTATGGCCATTCCGACGGCCGCTGATAGTGCTGTCTCCAAAAAGAACCTTAAGGAATACTGCAGCTACCTCACCTTTATCAAACTTCATCTCCGATGGGACGCAGGACTTTTTTAAGTGCGTCTTAGATGACCCCAACACGGATTGCAATAGTGACAGAAGGCAAGTAAGCGGAATTCTTGTTTGTAGTGGTGAGATTTATTACGATTTATGCCAATTTTATGAAGAAAAGGATGTTGACAGGCAGAGCATTGCTATCATTCGGCTGGAGCAACTAGCTCCATTTCCGGCAAAGGAATTTGAAGCAGTATTGAAGAAATATTCCGGGGTAAAAGCAATGGCTTGGGTGCAAGAAGAGCCTTGCAATGACGGTGCATTGAAATTCGTCCGTTATAATATTGTTGACAAGCAAGCAGTCCCTCAGTTAGCCAGTGTACCATTCACTTGTATATCACGCCCGGATGCTGCAGCACCTGCATCGGGTGATCCTATAAAGCATGCTAGTTCACAGCAAAATATTTTCGACCAAGTGCTAGACTGGTCTACGGCTGTCTACCACAACGAACAAAAACATAAAGGTAAAAGCTAATAGTTCATTTCTCTTTGATACATTTACAGTAACGAAATTATCTGTTAGTTTACGACTTTACTGTCAAATCCTATCGTTCTTTAGTGATCGAGGAACTCTTGCCAATGCCACTTTCTCTGTAGATCCAGAGCCGTGATTGAAGTGAATGGTTAGTGATAAAGCAGATCTATATTTAGCGGTTGTAGTTTTAGAAGATCCAGAAATAAGTTGAGTTGTGTTGCTTTCTACGAAGGTATTGGCATGATGTGTTCACCCACCGTACTAAAAAGATATAACACGTTTCTCTTTCGAATCTTGTACAATGCGTTCAATACTGTAAAGACTAAGAAGCGGTGGCACCTTCTACTTCACAGATCGATGTCTGAGTGGTGCCAAATGGATTGCACACCCCAAATCGAGGTTCTAATTCCTTAATGCGGCACCACCTCAGTGGAATTCGACCATCCTGGCAAGATCTTGATTCAGGAATTGTAGTGGTGAGTAAATTGTAAGACCAGTCAGGAACTGAAGGGAGAAATTTGGTAGGCTCTGTGGTGCCTGAGGTGGCCGTAGTCATTAAGGCCCGCAGTGTGCGATACAAATCTGCGCCACTGGCAAGTCTGTCTTGATTTGCAAAGAGACTTTCGAGAGATAGCCCATCTAAATCCTCGGGCACAATTAATTGAGTCCAAGGTCTCACGTGTTCTATTTGCGTACTATAATCGACAACCAATGGCCCGTATTGTAGCCCATGATCTGATCTCAAAATGATAACCGTGTTACTTGCATCCTTCCTGGAAAGCATGGTTTCCAGAAAGGATGACAAATAATCATCGTAGAACTCGGCTGACAGTGTAACTTTTGACCAGTCTGCGTCATAATCATGGGCAGCAATAGCATTCAAAAAAGCAAATTTAGGTATGTCACTATAGGCATCCCACGTTTGTAAGATGTGCTCGAAAGAAATTTGAGCCTTTTCATTTCCTGAAAAACCATCAATGCACGGCTCTTGAGGATTTTCGGCCTTCCAAAGTTCTCGTTTACCCAAATTCAAATTCTGTAATAACGCAGCTCGTTCTGCCAGCCTGCAAAAGACTTTATGTGGAGCAACATCTACCTCTCCAAGTTGCAAAATATTGTCTTGAACAACATAAGGTGACCCAGGCCAACAGAATTCTTCAGAAAACAAAGTAACATGCCCTGTTGTTTTGGCAACATCATACAGGAAAGAGCTTTTGGTTCGATTAGTAACATCGATATCTGGCATGCACCAGTGGCTATCATGATATCTTCCATGGTATTTATTCATCTTTAGACCATATTGCGGTGCGTTTTTGTCAGTGCAAATTGCCCCTTCGTCCTTTAAGGTTTTATTACAATTTTCACCACGAGGAAATGAGATGCAACCGCTCAGGGTAGACACCTGGAAGGAGATTATCATAATAAGGTGACGTGTTGTTTGTTAGTGGCAGTGTTAACACAATTGATGACATTGAGATTGAGTTTGAAAACATACCTGATTTGAGATGGAGTGAGGGCCTGTTATAGAGAACCGCGAAAAGTCAGCGGCACAAAGTCCTGACTGACAGGTGTACCCTCCATTCACCTGACGAAGTCGGTGCCGATATAGTATTTCTCTAGTCTTTGGAAAGTGGCGGTCACTGTAGGCGATAGAAACAGAGTCGACTTCAATAAAGAGTATACTTGGAATTGAACGCGTATGTTGCGTGTTTTTACTACTCCCAGATAATGTGAACCGTTTTGTAACTTTTTCTTCTCCAATAATTCGTGTTTCATAGTGCAAGTCATTGTTTGGACAATCTATCATACAGAAATGTTCGTTGGAGTGTAATGCTCTATTCGCCCATGGGTGTTTAGTGCAAGGAAACCAATCTCGATGGCTAGTGGTGCAGTTGCAACGTTGCTCGAATCGTCCGTAAGTTTTGGGCCAAGCATGTTCGTTTGAACATTGTCTTCGTCTAGGCTTGTTGCCTTGCGGAATATCAGCATAATAGGAAAGAATGGACGGAGGAAAAGGCATTTCATTTGATGAGTTCAGTTTCGTTCCCCTTTGACTAATTAATCCACAATATCGGTTAGGTATCTCTTCAATGCGGTCGCACGATTCTCTATTTGGACCTAGAGGGGACAAAAGTGAGGAACCTAAGCTTTTTTGGGGATTTAAACCTATGGTGACATCAAGTAGCGTCGTATGAAGATCAAATGGCGTTGTAAACTTATCACTGTTCTCTCTCAGAGCATTCGCACTCCTGGAGCTTGGGGGTTTAAAGTAAAGGATGGGCTCAATCCTTTCTAATTGTCCTCGCGCAGATTGAAAGTATGGTCCATAATGAAGTCCGTGATCTGAGATGACAGCAATAGCTGTGTTGTCATGAAGTACATGAGAAACAAGTTCACAAATAATACCATCAATAGTACCTGCAAGCATCCCTGTATCTTCGTGGCTGTCAATGAAATGTACGAATGCTGCCCAAGGTTTCTTCTGATTGTACACTTTTATGAATTGAGTGGCGTAGCGACTTAGGTGTTGTGCTGCAGGAGTCGCTCCGAGACAATTGGGACGAACAAAGTCGTAGCATAACATTCGGTGTAAGTCATCTCCATGTGTAGTATTTGGTTTGATACTTTGTATCATATTTGAGTTTTTGATGCACCCATCTTCTGCTTTGAATGTTGAGTACCCAGCATCACGTAATTCATCCCAAAGCCATTTTGTTCCACTTTGCCCATGTGATGCGATACTCTTACGACCTGAAAGAGGCAATCCTGAATACAGAGCTGCCTGATTCGGTCCTGAATTGTCACCAACTGCAGTGTAATTGTCAAACGATACAAAATTTAAACTTTTGAGTTTATTTTTTGTTTTAGGGAGAGCTTGATCAAATCGTGCTCGACTTATGGGATCAATCATGATCACCAATAAATTAGACTTTTTCTTCGCCTCTGTTTTGGACGCTGTTGATGATGATGCCTTTTTTGTGTCAAGACCTTTGGGTATTATACGTGTTTGACATGCCACTTGATTCCGTGTAACATTCATATCCTTAAGCACGATGTCTGCTCTGATACATGCAGCTTCTGACGCATCTATCGTCGATCTACTACTCCAAAGTGATTTGTTCACAATGTCATTAACGGAAGAGATAATAAGACCATGATAATCATGACTATTCTCTCCGACAGTTTTAAACATAGGTTTCAAGGGATTCGATTCATCTCGAAATTTAATATCAAACATACGTGGTGGACACTTTATATATGGCACTTCGTCTTTCATGTTAATCATTTCAAAGCTTCTTCGGATGCCTTCTTTAAAGATATAGTCTCTTCTAGAAGGAATGGCAAGATCAAGTCCCTGTGTAGCAAATACGTACGCAAGAAAGGTTTCACCCATGGCTACTTTGGCACCCGTGTGGAAGAATGTTTCTACATTTTCAGATGTAATCAACATATTTGGGCGAAAGTTGTTGTTATTACTTATTTGGTGAGATGAAGATAATAATTGAACCTTATATCCATGTTGAAGCAATGTTTGGACTGCGCGTAAACCTCCAAATTGAGGACTGTCTCCAATCGTCGTCGTAACAGAAGCATGAACTCGAAGAACGGTATACGTGACTGTAGCTTCTGACCAAAACTGTACAGCAGATGATATGGTTGAGTCTTCTGTTCCACGAGGAAGATCAAATACAGCAAGTAAAATCCAACCAGGCTTGTTCGTCTTCCACCATTGGTCTAGTATTATTTCGTTGTTGTGGCTGTTGTTGCTTGTTGTGACGTCCTCCACCGTAAGCCCATGTATTTGATGTTGTTGTTTTGCTGCTGACAATAAAAAGGATTCACCCACTGTATAATTAAAATATTTGCGTACTTGCTCTTCATCCCATGATTGCTCAGCATCCATACCTTTTTTATCATTGATAAAGGATATAACATCTTGTGCATGAGAAGATACGACGAGTACATCTGAACTAGCAATATGTCGTGATAGGACACGTTTTGATAAATCTCTCATGACATAACCAAAATAAGTTTTCTTTCTTTCGCCTTGGATATATCCTGGTATCCTTTGTGGAGCTCGTTCAAGTAGTATTCGTGAATGTTGTTCTTGCTGAGCAGAAGAAGATTTTTTTCGTTCGTTCATGTTCAATGATTTCTGTTTTGAAGAGACTGCTGGGATAGTATCATGACTGATGCTCAGGTTATATTGCTTAGTTGCCTTGTTCTTTCTCATTCTAGGATTATGTTGAAATGATGATGATATTGGTACTCTTTTTTTGTAATCAAATACCTCTCGAGTCATCCGAAACGAATCATTAGTATCGGATGTTGAATTTATTATATTCAAAAATAAAAAGGGTAAAAATACCATAATGAGCAAGGCATAAATCATAAATTTCGCCAAGTAACTCTTTCTTGCGGTTCTAGTGACAACATTCGAAGCAGTCCTAGCGATGGAGGTAGACGAACCGTTGCTATTGTTGTTTTTACCATTTCCACGAACATGATGAGTGGTCATAAGTTTTATTTCCATTTTGAAACAAAGATTTGAATCGATTTTGAGTGCTCTGAATACCGCTGCAAACGAATGACGGAGGTTGCTGATGCTGGATTCCCGCAACTTGCTGCATTAATTTACATCAAATAATAATAATACAGTACTCGTATAGTGCTCTATTCCTGCAAGGTTCTTTTTATAGAAATATGATATGCAGAATGAATGTTCTACTTGTGTACGCAAGGAAACACAAAATCGAACACTGCTGACAGTTATTGCCGAGTCGAAGTCTTGGCTGGTCTTCTTAGTCTTTTTATTGTTGGCTTTCGACAAATAATGAAAGCAAACGACATTCGGCCGCCGATGTAAAACGAAACAAAAATATGTTTGTCTCGAGTTTTCCGTTGTGTCGATTGTTGACATTGGTAAGAATTGTACCATGTACCTGGTGCATATGGTAGGTACCTGGGACACCTGCGGATTTGTGCCAAATCCATATTTGACGTCAT
>WKLE02001000.1:0-25508 GCA_014885115.2 Asterionellopsis glacialis | reverse complement strand
CCTCACTTATGGGAGGAAATTATGCCCATAAGGTGATATGAAATTATGTGCAGAGTGGCATGGGATTCCCTTCTGATGTACATTCTCATCTCTCTTGATTGTACAATGTTGCAAATTGATTTCCCTTATGCTTTCTGATAAGTTAATGACAATACCAGAACTGGATACACAGGAACAAAATTCTTGATAGAAATCTATTGCAAGAATGTAGATGGATGATTGCTATTCAACTTTTTCATTGTATTCCTTCAAAAAAGTTGTCACCATTTGCACCAGTTGGTAGCTTATTTGAAATCTTCTTCCAAAGAGCCACACAGTCTTTGAGATGTTTTTTGTTTTGGTGGGGATTTGCCCTTCTTTCATGGCCACATGTTTTTCAAGAGATTTTATGATGTCATTCTGAAACATTTTGTATTCAATCTTATGAGTATCCAACATCCAATTCACTTCTGTAGGAGTAAGAAATCAACAATTGTTTTGAATACTATCATATCTAGTTGATTCTTGTAATTTCTTGAGTGTGGAGGTGAGATTTGGTGTCCTCTCAGCTATTGACATGAGTGGATACAATTTTTTGAAGGAATCTTCTTTTACCCCACACCCAAAAATGAATTCATGGATCATCGAGAAATTGAAATGGAGTGAAAAGGTGTATAATGACATGCCAAAGCAAGCAGGTCATTTTGCAAGACAGTTTGAGTATGTGTTTGATTCAAGTGGTGAGAAAATTGTTATGGATGTTATAGAAAAACTGAACTATAGTACTTGTAAAGTATTCGGTGGAGGATCAAGGAAATACAATGGATGGAGTAAAGAGGGATTGCTAAGATTTGGTGATTTAACAAAGAGAGCACAAGAGGAGAGGAGACACAAAGAGATGGGTAAGAAATTTGAAGAAACATTTAAAACAAAAATGGAAGAAGGTGGAACCAGAAACACAAATGTACATGACAGAGAAGAGGTAGTGGTTGAAGGTGCAGATGACTTTGATTTAAAAAAAAAGTTAATTATTGGAATTAATGTTACAAATAATTTTGTTTAAAGTTGAATGGAGAGGAAAATAGAATTTGAAATTGCATATTGGATAGAGCAGTTGTATTGTAAATTTAGAAAGAGTGTGAATTTCAATTTCAACTTACTAGTGGAATGGGCAAGCTTAGCTGAAAATTGCATTGAGATCAGCTTTGCAGCTGAATTACAAAGTTAGAGACATGAGTTTACCAAAGAAATAAAAAATGCTAATCTTGCATTGCACAGTGAAATTGTGCAGAACACAATTTAAATGGACAAAAGAAGAAATTGAAATGGAAATTTGTAGGAGTATTCACATCAATGTATGTTTGAGTTGGCCAGTTTTGCATTATTAACAAGCTGGCAATTTTCAATGCATAGTGTAATTTCAACTGGCAAGTTGAAATGACCGGCCAACTTGAGGGTATGCATTCCTGCATTATTCCACTCCCAGATGAGAGTTTAAGAGTGTATTCAACCAAATGAGGTGAAACTTAGGACTTAAGAAGAAGCCAACCACTACCTATAATCCCCAATCAAATGGTATCATAGAACAGGTACACCAAGTCATAGGTAACTCCTTATGGGCACTTGGTATAAGTGAATCCACCAATCCACCTAATATAGGAGATGATGAACTGTGGGATAACATACTTAGTTCTGTAGTGTGGGCTATATGCAGTACTTATTATACTATGCTAGAAGCTACACCAGGACAATTAGTATTTGGATGTGACATGCTACTATCAATTACATTTAAAGCAATTAGGCATGTATCCATAACAAGAAACAAACCTTAATAAACCAAAACAACCAAAAAGAAAACCGTAAACAGCAACACCAGGTATATTCTGTAAGTGACCTAATTACACTAGAGAAGCCAGGAAAGATAGTTAAGTTGGACAAACCTTGTACCAGTCCTCATGAAGTTATTCAAGTATTTACAAATGGTACTGTACACATTGGTAGAGGCATTATAGAAGAGACAGTTCATATCTGCTGTGTTACACCATACTACAAATCCACACAGGATAGTCCAGGAAGCAAATGAACTACACTCCCTGTAGGACACTCTTGAGGATGGCTGGTTGTTGCATGGACAAGCAGACAGACTCCAATTTACCTTTTACTCCTGAATCTTTATTTCTTACTAAATTGCAAGATCTTCTCTGGATTAAACTAGCTCTTTAAACTAGCTCATAATTTACACTGCCAAATACAATTCTTCTTTTCTTTTGTGTGATGTTTGTCTGATTGTTGTGTTGTGCTGCCGTTGACACTAGCAGCATAGGGCATCCTCTAGTTTTTTGTTCATGAAATAGTTTTTGGTCCATGGACACTCTTCTTTTTGAGGATAACTTCCGGCCTTTGGGCATCTCCATGAGAGACCCTATCTCAGTCAATTTTTGGAGTTGAGAGGAAATTCTTAAAAATAACAAATTTAAAAATTTATTTCTAGGTCATATCTCAACTTGACAGCCAACCCAATTCAGACAACATATGGTGGCTCCAGGAGCAAGTTTGGAGTCTCAAGTATTACTTTCTGACAAAAATTAGGGTGATTGCCTAGGTGGATCAAAAGTTATCATGGATCCATTATACATATTTCTCAAAAATTTTAATTTAAAAAAGTTACATGTCAAAATTTTTGATAATTCACCATAACTTGGTCAATTTTAGGAGTTAGAAGCTCCTCTCTTTTCAGTAATCACATTCAAGATAAATGATAAATGATTATATAATAGTAAGTGGTGGTGTGAAAAGTAATTTTTTTTATCATAAATGTGAAGTTGAGCCACCAAAATTGGTGCCTCAAAATTATATAAGTTACAGATGGTCCCTTTTGACCATTTTTTCTTTAGATATTGGTGATATGACATTCAACTGAGGCAGATCCATCACTATTGATACAATAATGAAGTGACCCTGAACAAACAACGAGCTGACTGTCATCAAGGTACAAGATATTCTTGCCAGAGTCCATAAAAAACTTCAAAAATTATCTAGATAACCACCAGATGGGTACTCTGGGGCATTCTTGGCCAATTCTTGACCATTTTTTACAAAATGAGAACATGGATGCTTGAAATAAAAGTTGACAACCATCCTCAAGAAGCAGGAGCACCCAAAAATGGGTAGGGACCAAGCCACAACCATTCAGAGGAGGTAGTTTTGAAACTTTTGAAAACATTTTTTTTGGGGTTGTAAAGAGTCCTTGCACTATGCTGACAACAATTGTGAAAAGTAATAGAAAATATTGAAAATGAAGTAGAGTTTGTTAGAGTGAATATTTATGAGTTATTTTAGAGTTTAACTAAAAATACCCGACAATTCACCAATTCGTCTTCGCGAGCCAAATGCAGTATGGGATCCTACGGCGGATCTACTTAGAGTTTGGTTTCCAACTGAGTTTGGTTTTAACATGTGAACCAAACTCCCCGAGGCAGCCAATCGGAAGGTGCCGAGTCGGCATGTCACCGTGTTCTGTCATGACGCATCGTGGTTCTGCTGCGGAGTGGAATTCGATACACTTCGCTCATGACGTCAGCGTTCGTATGAATGCTGTGCGTCACTGCGCGTTTGCATCTGTCCGCTCAATGACGTCATCACATCATCTTGTCTGTCCATGTGATGATGTCATCACGTCATCTTGTCTGTCCAGTCCATGACGTCATCGCATCACGGTCCGTCCGTACTACGGTTGATTGACATATCACGCGAGTCTCATGACTCGCCTACTGCAGTCCTTGTCTTGCAGTTCATGTGGAATCTGGGTTGGACAGCAGTCCTTCTGTCTACAATGACCCTCAATACTACCTTTGGGGCCTTCTCTTGCTTGTGGTTTGGCTTTTCTTCATAGGAAAGTGGATAATTGTTGACCCATGATTCTGTGTCAACAATCATTTTAATGAATTTGCTTGGAACCTCATAATTTGTTTCTTGGTGATCCTTGGTAAGAAGGGAAACTTGTGATGCAGAATATATAGGTTGATTGATGCATCTGTTCTTTTCAGGAACCCTGGTGTAAACCACAGGGTTCACAATTGTCCTGGATTGTAATGGTCAGAATGTGTTGTTTTGTATTAAAATTGATCGACTTGTCATTTCTTGTCTTCTGTTTTCTTTCTTGTAAGGCACTCCTGGTCTGCCCACTTTGGGCCCATGTCTTCTTTCAGAATGTGTTGTTTTGTAATAAAATTGATGGACTTGTCATTTCTTGTCTTCTGTTTTCTTTCTTGTAAGGCACTCCTGGTCTGCCCACTTTGGGCCCATTTCTTCTTTCAGAATGATTGTTGTATGTAGGACCTACCCACCTCATCGTAGTGGTGGTAGTACTGGTACTACTTGCCTAAACAAGCCCCCCCTACTCCCTCCTGTAGACCTACACCACCTTGTCTCTACTCCTACGGTTAGGTATGAGAATACACCCCATCCTCTAGCTGTAGTGAAATGACCAGTAAAACCACGGTCTTTTATAAAGACCTACACCACCTTGTCTCTACTCCTACGGTTAGGTATTAGAATACACCATCCTAGCTGTAGTGAAATGACCAGTAAAACCACAGTCTTTTATGAAAATGAAAAAAGATGAGTATTGGGCCGTCTCACAATAAAAGCCTTGCTGAGATATTAATACCAACATAAAATCTTTTTTTTTGAAGTAAATACAAACCATTTGCAATTGGGTGTTTCACAATGATTTCAAGAAAATGGAATGCAAAAGTGATTTTATGTGCTGTACTGATGGCTTCTGTTTTGATGGTTGCTGTAAGTCAATGCTGTCAACTCACATTTGACAAACCAAAAAGACAACTCATAGCACTTGACCCAAAAAGCATTGAGAAAAAGAGCACACAGAAGAACAAGTTGGAATTTGTTCACATCACTAAAACTGGAGGATCAGCCATTGAGAAAGCTGCTAACAAGCACGGTGTCATTTGGGGTTCTTGTCACTGGGAAAGCTCTCACAGATGCGTGCACACTAGGAGTGGAGATCTCCTCAGTGAAAATTTACCATTTAAGGATTATTGGCACATGCCACACACATGGCTTCCTTCCCCTTTTTACCGCAACTCTGATACATTTTTGGTCATTCGGGATCCCTATGATCGAACTGTGAGTGAATACAATTATTTGACGGATTCTTCTTTTACCCCACGCCCAGAAATGAATTCATGGATCATCGAGAAATTGAAATGGAGGGAAAAGGTGTATAGTGACATGCCAAAGCGAGGAGGTCATTTTGCAAGACAGTTTGAGTATGTGTTTGATTCAAGTGGTGAGAAAATCGTTACGCATGTCCTCCGCTATGAAAACTTAGCAGAAGACTTTAACAAGCTCATGACAGAATACAATCTACCAATCAATTTAACCAACGAAAGAGATCTACCTCACAACACCAAAGAAAGAGGATCAAAAAAGAACCTCAGCAATGAAGCAATTGAAGCTATCAACAATTTTTATAGAAAAGATTTCGAGTTGCTTGGCTACCAAATGGTAAAAACTGCATCCAATTTTAGCACTTCTTAATTTTATGATTATACAAAAGTGAAGATACTATCTGGGTCAGTTTCAGTTAAAAGGGCAGTTATCATTTTATAATCTTAATAGTAACATGAATAAATCTTATCAAACTGAGCCTTCAAATTGATTTTTTTCATGATGTTTTTTGGTAAATGCGATTGGTGGATGCAGGTTGTAGGATGCAGTCTACAACTTTTTAAAAGGGAATATCCTGGAACAACAACCATCCAGCTCAACCCATGGCTATCAAATATAAAAATAATACATTGCATAAAGACCTCGTTTTGCTGATTTGATTTCACCAGAATACGTTTCACATGAACCATGAACATCCATTTTCAACTAAGAGAAAGGAATTGATTGAGCAGTGAAACTTCCATCCCGATTTCTCTAATTTCACTCTGATTTCCAATGAAACGCAGGGAGAAAAAGTGCCTTGAATGTCCCTCCTCTTTCCGGCGAATATGTATGAGTTTTTTTCCCTGTGAAAACATAGTCCTTCTCGCTCTATGCACAAGAGACTCACACAAACAACTTCTGAAATATAGCAAAGAAAGTACAATCAGCCGAAGCCAAAAACAAAGCAAAATGGCTCTCTTAAAGATGTCTATGTTGTTTCTATCTTCCTCGCATCAAATCTTACTGGAGGACCATTTGAGTTTAGATAGGTTAACTGTAAACCAGGTGATTTTACAAATGCGTTGTGCATTGAAATCAAAACTTTTGAGCCCATTTCAACTGGGGCATGTCAGTACAATACACTGATATGAAATGGGCTATGGAAACGAAGCCTTGGCAACAAGTGCGGCAGTGTGCCCTGCAATTCATTGGACGGGATGTCCGTAAATCACTTTTTTGAAGTAATAAAAACACATATCAAAATTCAATAAATGAATTACAACATCTTGAACAATATGTATACCCAAAGATAAAAGACGAATAAAAGCAAAACGTATGATTCTTTTTGTTTGTAATTTGTTTCTACTGCTGCAGTTTTTATTGATTTAACGGTTAGACTTGGACACACGTTCAATTTCATCCTTCTTCTTGATGGCGTATGAGTTAGAAGAACCACGGGCAGCGTTGATAAGTTCTTCGGCAAGGCACTCAGACATGGTCTTAAGGTTGCGGAAGGAAGCCTCACGAGCACCTGTGGCAAGCAAGTAGAGGGCGTAGTTGACTCGACGGAAGGGAGACATGTCAACAGCCTGTCTCCTGACAACACCAGCACCACCAACACGAGTGGAATCTTCGCGTGGTCCAGAGTTGATGATGGCATCAACAACAACTTGGATGGGGTTTTGGTCAGTCAAAAGGTGGATGATTTCGAGAGTGTGTTGGACAATACGGACGGCCATAAGCTTCTTTCCGGCGTTACGTCCCTTTTTCATAAGGCAGCATGCAAGACGTTCAACAATTGGGCAGGAAGCCTTGCGGAAACGCTTCTTTTGGTAACGTCCAGCAGTGTGGGGCAAAAAGGTAGCATGGTCTCCCTTGCATGCAATGTAATCCTGTGGAACAATAATAACGAAAAATTCAGGTGAGTACAGATTTCTCATCGCGTCATGCTATCAAACACACATTTCCACCACTGTTTGACTAAGTCGAACCCTCCAAAGACCACAAGAAACTCACCTCGAGAGAGATGTCGCGGATCTCAATGTCGGCGAAAGACCACTTTCCGAAAAGTTTCACTTCAGTGGCAGTTCCCTCGACGACATAGTCCTCTTCCTCCTCGGCGACGACTTCCTCGGCGACTTCTTCTTCGTAGGTCTCTTCAACGGGTGTTTCTTCAACGTCAGCCATCGTGAATTTCGTCTCCTTATAACTCCTTGGTTTACTTCCGTGCAGTGGCTTTCGAGTTGCTTGCGGCTCTCGGACTTCACAGATACTCTTTACTGAGAATTTTCAACGTAGCAACTGGTATCAACATTTCGTACGCATAGAGGTAGAAAGACAGACTTAATCACTTCTCGTCTATTCACAGTCATTACTAGCTACCGGAAGAGACTCTGTGCTGCTGCTTCTCTTTATAACTCTTGCGCGGCGCGAAGGAGGAGAGTTCTTGTTTTAAAAAAAAAGAATTTGTTTTTCTTCAATACAGGTAATTTTCTTTAATTTCTTATTTAATGGGAAAAATTCCTGGTCAACAGGAAGACAGCCAACCTCACGTTGGAAATTTTACACGCGAAGACAGCTCACAGACGTTTGTTGCCGAGAGATGCTTCCAAGTTCCAAGTACAAGTTTGCTTTTCCAACAGACGAGTAACGAGACAAAACCACACGTTGTAGGTTGTAGTGTTCACCATGGCCAGCAAGGAAGAAATATACGCAGCAATGACACAAGCCTTGGAAGGCTCTAGCGGGGAAAATTTGAAAAAGAAGTTCAACGCTTCGGTGGTCTTTGTTGTCGACGGAGTAGCATGGGCACTTGACGCAAAAAACTTGACTCTAAAGAAAGAAAAAATGAAGGGAGCCGATCTCACAGTAATAGCAACACTTCAGGTTATGCAAGATTTGTTAACCAAAAAGCTAACTCCTCAACAGGCGTTTCTCAGAAGAAAAATAAGAGTGAAAGGCAATATGGGATTGGCAATGAAATTAACTTTTGTCGTTGCGGCCACTAGAAAATGTTTGCCACGCAGTAAACTTTGAAAAATCAGTCACACATTATTTTTTCGTTCAAGTTCAGTCAAGTAGATGGATGTAGGAAAGATGCACCCCTTTCTTTCTAAATTAAATAAATTACTCCTTGATGCCTCATTTATGCACTGGCCTTCTTCTTCTTTTTCTTGGCGGCCTTCTTCTTTGCCTTCTTGGCAGCAGCCTCGGCAATGGCGGTCAAAATCTTGGCTGTTTCCTCATCAGGCTCCTTGGTAGTTTTGAAATATTCGGGCAATTCCAATCCAGTAACGCGGGAAGTTCCAGAAGGCAGCAATAGGACGGTACACTTGAAGTGAGCGACCGTACCTGTCTTTTCAATCAACGAAGGATAGGGGTTCAACAAACCATGTGACACATTCTCGGTAATACCCATACGTGCCTGCCTCTCATCCTCAAAATGACGCAACGTAAAGGGAAGAGTGGGGAATTTTTTGTCGACTTCGGTCAAGACTGCACGAGATGCCTTCATCTTGAGCTTGTAGTTGATCTCTACATTCCTCTTGAACACAGTTGTTCTAAGCTCACTGGGCTTGGCCTTGCCATCACCAGTACTCAAGGCCACATCGACGGCATAAACTTCAGCCTGTTCAAAGGTGCAATCGGGAACCTTTTCATCGCCCTCTTCGAGGTCTTCAGGAGTGGGCTCCTTCAAGGCGACCTCCTTGACACCGTCCATCACATAACGTTTCATTTGGTGCATTCTAACACTGGAAATGGGGTTCACACCGTAGGCTTCTGCAACACGGGAAACAGCAGCGGTGACATCACGATTCGTGGCGCCAGCCTTGATGGAGGCAGCGGCAACAAGCATAGCATTATAGGCAGCATTAGCAACATTTCCAAGCTCCTCGCTGGCTTCGGCGGGCTTATCGGGAGATTCAGCCACGACGAGAGTGTGAGCTGCAACGGAAATGTATCCATCAATGTGACATCCCAAGTCAATCTTGACAATATCGCCGGCCTTTAATGGTTCCTATTTATCCAAAAGACACGAGAACATGAAGTAAATAAAAAATTAGAATCATGATGTGTTTGTGATTTAAATTCAGAGAACGTAGAAGGAATGTCTGGTATCTTCTTATATCCCCATGAAAGCAACAACAGACCATGCGACCATGAAAACAGAGGGTCTAAAGCAACCACCACGAATGATGAAGAAGAACGCGTCACTAGGAGACGGATGATACCGAGAAACCGACAGGATCGGCCCCATCTTTCCAGAGAAAAACAGGGCGATCAACCATCCTTTTCTCCCTCAAAATGAGGTGATTTATTCTACCTGATAGTTTTCAAATAGGTCTGCGTGCCAGTCAGAGCGAGCCCACTCCGCCGCCATTGGAATACAGCAGGGAGTTTAAAATACGGCGCGCGATCGTGGCCCACTTGGTAACGACCCCCACAGGATTGATTGTATGAAATGATGGTTCTGATTGATGCACCATTTTATCCAAGAGCGCAATGACATGAAACTTACCAATTCTTCGGATGCAAGGGGCGAGTGGTTGCAAACAACTTCGTTCACGGAGATGCAGACGGGAAAGGCAACCCCACGCTCGACAACAGCACCATCAACTTTCTTGGTGTAAAGTTTGGCTGATTGCGTTTCCATCACAGTGGTACCAAACTATTGGAAATAGAACGGAAGTATTGTAATAATATAGACGAAGGCAAACATACCATACAAATGGAATAGGAACAAAAGTGAGCTAACAGATTTTTGAAGGAAATGTAAAAAAAAGATCTTGCGCATCTAAATAAAACGACTCACCTGGCAAAGATCGATAATTTTGGCACCGGGAACACATTGCTGAACCAATCCACTCAAGGCCAAGTTTACAATCTTGGAAGCTTCTTGATACTTGGTGCAGACATCACTGTTGGAGAGGTCTGTGAGTTCTTCTTCCTCGACTTCGTCGACAATGCTTTCTTCGTCGCTGCTCATGATTGCTGTGGTGTACTGGCACGAGGACCTAACAGAAGGTTTGGCTTCCCTTGAGTAAAGAGTTCCTGATAAAGCTCTTCAAATTGAAGGTGATGGCTCCTTTACTAGAGAAATTTACAGCTCTGGCAGGTTCTCGTCTCGAGTTGAGAGACCCTCTCATGCGTCTACGAGAAGCTTCCCAGACCGAGCAATCAGTGGAGAGAGACAACATAACCTGAGCAAAACTCTAAAATATGCATGTAGGAATACCACTGGTACAGACACGAACGGAGTGAGATGACTGACAGACAGTGGTGGGAGAGCGCCTAAGTAATTAGGACGTAGATTTCAAGAGGGAACACGTATTTACCGGCGAGTGCGGTTCGATCTGTACCTGGTAACAATATGTACCCGGTACTGTCCAATGTCTTAGCCACTATGGAAAAGTTGAAGTTTAAGACGCGCTTTGCCCCGAGCTTGGGCTGTGATCCACCCTTTTGTGGTCCACAGTGTATGTCTCAAAAGAGTCTAGAGTTAGAGTTAATTAGATCCAATCCAGGTGGAACTACCGTAAAACTGAAAACGAAAGGATGACAAACCTCGTTTGCACTAGTCTACAGAACTCTCGTTCCCGTATTGAGCATCGTAGGGACAACATGGACAAACATACGAATTTCGTACAGGTATTTTTGTTCTGTCCGGATTCTGTTTTGCTAGTAGTGGGTTTTCTTGCGTTGCTTGTCATCTTTTTGATATCTGTTTTGATCTGTTCCTGTCAACAGCTAGAGACGTGGATCATATCCAACAACTGTTTCAGTCGATTGCTTCCCCCGAGGCAGGACTAAACTATATCGTACACACACTTTAGGCTCGAGTGACCATCGTTACGTTTGACCCTAAAGAAAAATGTCGGACGATAAAGAACTAGAATGGCCCATGGACAAGGTCCGCCAGACTTTCATTGACTTTTTCGCCGAGAAGCATGGCCATACCTTCTGGGCAAGTAGTCCTTGTGTTCCCCATGACGATCCCACCCTTCTCTTTGCCAATGCCGGTATGAACCAATACAAGCCCTTATTTCTTGGAACATGTGATCCTAACCTTGAGATGAGTAAACTCAAGCGCGCTGTCAATAGTCAAAAATGTATCCGTGCCGGAGGAAAGCACAATGATCTTGATGACGTTGGAAAAGATGTCTACCATCATACCTTCTTTGAGATGCTTGGTAACTGGTGAGTCAAATTTGTGCATCCTTTTAATAAAAATATTCGGTATCAAGGTTTCGTAATTTGGATTCCATCTCGATCTCGTCTTATTTATTTCTCATCTTAAACTTTGTACCTATGTAATGAAAGGTCGTTTGGTGATTACTTCAAGGAGGGCGCGATTGAGATGGCATGGAAATGCCTTACTGAGGAGTTCAAACTCGATACATCTCGTCTGTATGCTACCTACTTTGGTGGTGATGAATCTTCTCCTGCAGATACGGAAGCTAGGGATATCTGGCTCAAGTACCTTCCCGCTGACCGTGTCCTCCCCTTTGATGCCAAGGACAATTTTTGGGAAATGGGTGCTACAGGACCTTGTGGACCTTGTACCGAAATCCACTATGACCGCATTGGCGGACGTGATGCTGCGTCTCTTGTGAATGCCGATTTGCCAGATGTGATTGAAATCTGGAACAACGTGTTTATTCAATACAATCGGGAGGCTGATGGCAGCTTAAGAAAGTTGCCTGCCCAACATGTTGATACAGGTATGGGATTCGAACGTCTCACCAGTATCCTTCAGGGTGTCGATTCGAACTACGACACAGACATTTTCTTGCCCATCTTTGATGCCATTCAGAAGGAGACTGGTGCTAGACCCTACAGCGGAAAGGTCGGTGAAGAGGATGAAGGATATGTCGATATGGCCTACCGTGTTGTGGCTGATCACATCCGTACTTTGTCATTTGCTATTGCGGATGGTGCTGTCCCCAGTAACGATGGACGTGGATACGTCCTTCGTCGTGTATTGCGTCGTGCTGTACGATACGGACGACAAAACTTGGGTGCTGAACTTGGATTCTTCTCCAAGCTCATCCCAACAGTAGGCGATCTTATGGGTAAAACATTCCCTGAGCTTTTGGAAAAGCAAGACCTTATTAGGGACATTATTATGGATGAAGAGAAGTCCTTTTCGCGTACACTTGATAAGGGTTTGAAACACTTCAAGGACCTCGCCGAGAAATGTGAAGATAAGGTTTTCCCTGGTGACGATGCTCACTTCCTCTACACCAGTATGGGTTTCCCTGTCGATTTGACTGAGCTCATGTGTGAAGAGTTGGGAATGACCCTCGACAAGGATGGATTTGAAGCTAAGATGCAAGAAGAACACGAATTGAGTGCTGCCGCTCACCAGGCTAAGATGAGTGGTGGATCTGGTAAGGATATGCGATTGGTGGCAGAACAGACTGCTCACCTTGTTGGTCTTGGTATCGATCCCACGGATGACTCGGCGAAATACGTTTGGAACCAGGATCTTGAGGGCTGCACAGTGAAGGCTGCTTTTATTGGACGTGGAGAAACTGAGGATAAAATTGGATTTGTTGATTCGATCACTGCCGCAAATGGTTCCATCGGTATTGTTCTCGATAAGACAAGCTATTATGCCGAGGCGGGTGGACAACTTTATGATACTGGTGTCATGACAAGTTCATCCGGGGCTACCATTAGTGTGAAAAATGTTCAGCTCTATGGAAGTTTCGTCTTGCACGTTGGTGAAGTCACTGAAGGTACTGTTTCTGTCAATGATACCATCACATGCAAAGTAGACTACGTCAGACGGGCTCCTATTGCCTCCAACCACACCATGACGCACGTCCTAAACTTTGCTTTGCACAAGGTTCTTGTCGACGAAGCCGAAGAAAAATCTTCACAGAGCGTAGATCAGAAGGGATCTCAAGTTGATGAGAGCAAGTTGCGTTTTGATTTCTCTTGGAACGGACCTCTTACAAAGGAACAATTGGCTGCTGTAGAAAAGGTTTGTGGCGATCAGATTGCCAACTCTGTACCAGTTGATGCATACGTCGCACCTCTTGCCGATGCACAACAAATTTCGTCTCTCCGTGCTGTGTTTGGTGAGAAGTATCCCGATCCTGTCCGTGTTGTGGCTGTCGGTAGTGAAAAGGTTACTAAAATTCTTGAAAATCCTCAAGATGCTGCCTGGAGTGGATACAGTATTGAATTCTGTGGTGGTACTCATCTTACTAATACTAGTGAAGCAGAGGGCTTTGTTTTGTTGAGTGAAGAGGGTATTGCCAAGGGAATTCGCCGTATTACTGCTGTGACCAAGAAGGATGCCCTGGATGCCATTGCTACTGCCGACGCCTTCAATGCCAAGATTGAAGATGCCGACAAGATGAAGGTAGAAGACTTAGAAGCTGCCGTTAAGGATCTTACAATCGAACTCGATTCTCTTGATATTTCCGCTGCAAAGAAGATTCAATTTCGTGATATTTTGGCAGGATTTGGAAAGAAGGTCGTGGCCTACAAGAAAGAAAAGGCTGCTGCTCAAGCTAATGCAGTCGTAGACGGAGCTGTGGCTGCTGCCGCCGAAGCGTCTGGTAACAAGGTCGTTTTCCGATTTGACTTTGGCATCGATGGTAAGGTTGCCAAATCCGTCGCCACTAATTTCTGTAAGAAGGTCAAGGATAAGGCCTTGTTCCTTGTAACAGCCGATGAGGATGCCGATAGATTTATGGTGATTGCCAGTGCTCCAAAGGGCATGAAGGATGTCGACTGCAAGGCCTGGGTCTTGGCTGCAACTGAAGGAACCAACGGAAAGGGTGGCGGAAAGAAGGATATGGCCCAATTCAATGTTCCTGGCGTCAGTAATATCGAAGGCGTTTTGGAGAAAGCAAGAAGTTTTTAGGTAATTGGACAATACAAGATAGGTGGCAAAGTTTTTAGTAACCAAGAAAGGAATAAATACGTAAAAGATTGTGTTCAAGTGTTTTTAATAAAAAGAGAGTTAATTAAAATATTTGTTTCAAATGCTACAATTATCCGAAAGAAATGAATTTCACCTCGAGCTGCTGTATGTATTGTTTCTAAAAATCGTCCCAGTTCGTATCGTTGTCCAAAGTCAGCTTGGTAATATCAGGTTTTTGTTTCAAAACCTTCTTTTGTGCCATTTCTGTCTTACGTTGAGCAAGTGATGTTGTTTTGGGAGTAATTAGTTTGCCTTTGGTACTTGCAGATCGAACACCACCTACACTTAATTTCGACCCTGGTTTTGATTCAAATGATTTGAAAAAGTCTTCTTCTTCTGACCATGCATTGCTTGCACTTGGTGGAGGTGCTGCTGCTTTGAATCCACTCAGACTACTGCCAATGGTGCTACTAGTCTGAACTTTGGTTGGAGTATCACCAAAATTGATATCATCTTCATCACCCCAACCGTCATCGTCATCAAAGTTGTCACCGCCTGATGCTCCTCCTCCTACGGCGGTGGTATCATTCAATCCCAAGGAAGAAAATTGCGGTTGTGGTACAATTGAAGCTGCTGGTGCTGGTGCAGGAGGAGCTGAGGGTGCTGTTGATGATGCTGTAGCTGGCGCAGGTGCTGCTGCTGTAGAGGATGAAGATGACATCCATGATGAAAATCCTGATAAGTATCCACCACTAGCAGGTGCTGGAGCCGGAGGGTGAGACGCCACATTCTTCGTAGCAGAGAGTCCTCCAGTTACGTGTGAAGTATTTGGTGTTGCGGCAGGAACGCCAGCACTGGCCGTCATTCCCATTCCTCCGGCACCAGCACTGGTGGGTGCATTTTCAGCTTCAATCACTGACATACGATCATCTTCTTTCTTTAGTACCACCAAACATGCTTCGACACATGCAAATGATTCTCGACGAACATCTGCCGATGCATCCAACAAACATGGCGTTACAGTCGGCAAGACCTGTTGAGCAATACCAACGGGATCAAATAAATCCTTGGATGTTTGCAATGCCTTCATAGCTGCCAACCGGCATGGATCAAAGGGATCCTTCATAGCACGTACGTACGCTGGAAGTAACATTTTTTGCCTTGAAATTTCAGTTAAATGCGGTGCAAGCTTTCCAATAAAGATGATTGTGTTTGTGCGGATACTACTTTCTGGATCTTGTTGGAGTCGTACCAAATAGCGTGATAGCTTCTCCAAGTTTGGTTGTGTCAAATACGGAACTAATGTAATTGTAGCCTTCAAGGTTAATTCTCGTAACGCAGAAGAACTATCCGAAAATCCAGAACACATGGGTTCAAAGACAGATGAATTTAATTGACTCTTGTCCAAGTGAGCTGTGTACAGGTTTGTCCGTCCCAACAAGGCACCACGGACACCACGATCATTCACATGGAATAATTTGGATATGAGTGGTGACATTTCCGAAGCAAATTTATTTGGATCTGCAATATCCTTTGCTAAATAGTTTTCCCCAATGTAAAACAAAGGTGGCAAAATAGCCAATAATTCACGTCGGTACATATCTTGTGACATCATGGCTTCATTTTGTGTAATTGTCATGATGCTTTGTTTCATGGTGGGTAACACTTTGTGGATTGCAACTGATTCATCGATACTATTTGATTGAAGCAAGTCCGGTAAGCCCTGCCAAAATCCAACTTTATTTTCCACTGGTTGCACTGCAAATTCTTCCAATTGTTTTTGTACTGTACGGTAGGGTGTATCAAAGATGGGACAACGCAATAAGGGTTGAAGTCTTGGACGTGCCTTGAGTGAGGATGTTTGCAATCGTTGTAACGCCTTTTGTAATTGTTGTGGTACATCACCACCATACCAATTGGCAATGAGAATTCCCAAGGAATAGGAATCCATGGAGTGTACAGCTGATGTTGCTACAGCCTCCCATCGTGCATCACGTCGTTCCGGACTACGGTAGGAATTGGGACAAATGATATGTTCCCATTCTCGAAAGTACTTGGTCGGTCCACCACCTCCATCCGCAACACCAATAGCAGTCACCAATGAAAAATTCCATAATTTCACATCTCCCGCAGGAGTGACATAAAAGGACGCAGGTGATACATTCCCATGAGAAAGTTTGGCAGAATTGTGAAGAAATGACAATGCTTCTACGACGCATTGAAGTCCCCATGCCAATTGTTCTTTTGAGGGGTTGGTGGCAAGCCATTTTTGCAATGGTACACATGGTTCCGTCACCACAATAAGATCACCCGTCGTTGCCATAGCCTGTGCACCTTGAAGTTGAGATGGATTGGCAGCTCCACTGGAGTTGGGTTCATCGCCATTGGGATAATCGGTATCGAGCGTGGCTTGAACGGCTAAAATGTACGGATGCCGTAATTTTTTACAATTTTGAAAATGATGATAGGCAGGAAAAATTTGATATTCTCTGGAATACTTGACATCGTAGGGTGTTTTGGCCATGGTGGGTTTATGGGCTTGAAAGACACTTACAGCTGATCCATCAGCCTTCTTTGAACCCTCATGGAATGCCCAACCATCATGATCTTGTGGACTCCCCACTTGATTTCCAATACTATATGGCAATGCGGATGCTGAGTTTCCCATTGTATACTGTTACAAACTAATTTCGCACACGAACCACCTTTACTTCAAACGCCTTTCTGCAGATCAGTGGTCCTATCGAGATGGTGAGGTACCTTTTTGCTCCCCCAGTCCAGAGATCTTGTGGGTGTGCACTGACCACCAGAATGCTTTGACCTTCACGCCTAAAAACGACTTTTGGGTGGGAGTCTTAGAGATCCCTCCTATTGGTAGAGTTGGTACGGAACCTCACGTCGTTGTACAAAACGCAACAACAAAACACATTACCAGGTACATTCTCACTGCCGGCCAGAAGAAACTCAACAAAATTTCGAGAATAGAATTCGGTAACACTCTTCATCGATATAAGAATCAAAATGTTTTCTCGTAATATACTTACCTTCGGAAGTGTAAATGTACAATGCGATTTTGTTTGTTTTCGATCGGACTTGCGCGCCTGCGAGAACGGATCCCATCCTCTGGCGGGCGTGTCGGATGGGGCAACGGTTGAAGTGATACACATGGTAAGTACTTTCCAGAATTGTCCGTTAGAGGAGAGTGAAGTTTGCAAGTACTGTGAGCTACAGTATGCATACAAAAACAACCATTTTTATCTCTAAAATTGGATTCTTATTTATTCATTTACATATATTGTATATATAGTTCAATGAGCCGATGCAACGGAAGTTACTTAGCCTTAAATACAATTGAGGCAATTGTCGTGCATTTGTACAAGGTAAAGTACATTGCTTATGTGTGTTCGATTGAAGCGTTGTTCGACTACCAAGTAAGTAGTTGGACCTACCTATTACTCAATCCAATCCTCTGCGTAGAATTTTACACCTAGATGTAGGACGGTAAACTACGCAACTTAATTATTTAATCAACGTGGATACAGTACCACGTAACCTACCTATGACACACAAGCACAGAACGTGATAGTATCGTAACTGACGGTACCCCAGCATACGGTACACAACGACACCACCGAAAAGAGAGCCGGCCATACATAGAACACAACCAATCACTTCTTACTGCCTGTACGACCTTGCCACGACTACGCGGTCACACATATTTTTACCTTACTTCCAGCATCATACAACTTTCTGCTTTGTCACAACCCATTGCTCTACATTTTTCACTAGAGACTAGGGAAACGAGCAAAGTTCCATCACAGCTCCAACTAGAACACCCACGGAGA
This sequence comes from Asterionellopsis glacialis, assembly GCA_014885115.2. Lineage (NCBI taxonomy): Eukaryota > Bacillariophyta > Plagiogrammaphyceae > Rhaphoneidales > Asterionellopsidaceae > Asterionellopsis > Asterionellopsis glacialis. The sequence continues at coordinate 7,628 of WKLE02001000.1, read as the reverse complement.
ACGTGGTGTTTGGCAGCAAACCGAATTCTTGTGCTTCCCTCCCACTTACAGCACATAACCATTCTAAAATGTCTCCTGTTGCGGCTCATGATGATATCAATCGACAACACCGGTCTCGGTATCACGATGATGATGATGATGATGCATTATTAACGGAAGAAGTCGAAGTTTCCCATGCAGATGTTAACAATGGAAATGCGTCCTCCAAAGACACTCAACATTTGGTCTTTTCAGCCATCAGATCTACATCTGCCTTGTTATCCTCGTCCTTGCCATTGTCATCCTCTAAAACCCTATCACCTCCTCCTCCACCTCCATTACCACACGATATGGCATCCACAGCAAACATCATAGATAGGGTCGGGAGCAGTCACAGTGAGGGTTCCGATTCAACAATCGCAGCAGACCTCAAGAAAGATTTGATTCCTCCATCGGCATTGCAACAACGAATGCCACGAAACTCACCTACTCGCAAATCACGTTTTCCAAGAGTGGAAGAAGATAAAGCGTTGACCATTACAAATGTTGCGAGTTGCGATGGTGGATTTGCCTTTGGCAGTGGTTTATTGGACGATGATGATGAGTCCTGCGCCTCTAGTTCTTCCAGTTATCAAGTTCCGTATTTCACAAATGATGACTTTCAGGTATCGACATGGTATGACGTCCTTAGTAGTTATCAAACCAGTGTGGGGATGGGAGCGGCAGCCTTGTTGACAGCCACAGCGGTGGTGGTTCACCCCCTTGCCACGGCCGTGGCGGCGAGTGCCGTGGTGTGGGCCGTGGGTGTTGTGGGATATGATTTTTCAGAAAGTTATGAATACTTTTCGGATATGAGTTTTCGTAAATTGTTTTGGGATGATGCACCACTTGCCCTTAGTCAAGTGAATTGTTCAGATTACGACTATACGAGTGGTTTTTCTTCTGCTATTTTAGGCGTTACCGGTAGTGAGGATGTGGAAGAAAAGAAGACTGGTGAGGGTGCGGTTGTAGATTCGATTCCTGAACAGCATGTGGAAGCCGATGTGGCTCTGGTAGAAGAACGCGTGGCTTTGGCAAAACAAAAGGCGGAGTTATTGGATATGGAATCTTGCAGTACGGATGTGTCTGCTGAATCAGCAAGTAATCCTACAAGTGCCTCACAAGACACACCCGAGCCAGAAGAAACAGCCACTCCCATAGAAGCAACAACAGATAGTCAAATTGCTCCCTCGGCAGATGTCCCTGCCAAGAGCACTGTGAATAAAAAGCAATTGCAGGAACAAATCAAGAAATGCTTTCCTGAATTACCGAATGAAGTTGTCAAAGATGTGGAATTCCCTGGCTTGAGTGCCTCTGACTTTTTCCGTGTCTTTTTTTCCGATGATGCACCCTACAACTTTTCTGAATTTCAAAAAAATAGAGGGGATGTTGATATTTCTTATGGGAAATGGGCAAGTGTAGGAGAAAATAAAGTAAATGATCCGAAAGATTTGGAAAATGCATCGTTGCATTTGAAAGCCAATGGTGGAAAGGAACTTGCTAGAGAACTTACAAAAGAGCGCACGTTGAAATTCAAAACTTTGACCAAGAGTTACTTTGGCCCGGCCTATGCAACAGCTGTCAAAACACAACGAATGACAAAAGAATCCAAACGTCTTGTCATTTTGGAAAGTCGGTCAAGATTACAAGATATTCCATTTTGTGATCGATTTCAAGTTGTGGATCGATGGACAATAACGTCTGAACGAGATGAAGCCAATAAAAGTCGTCATATCGCCAAACTATCTATCCATTTTGAAGTTCAATTCATGGATAGTTGTACCTTTGAAAGTCAAATTCGTAAAAAGAGTTCACAGACTATGGAAGAAATTGCAACAACATGGTGTCAAATGGCAACGAAAGCATTGGAACGCACCGAACAACATAAATTGTGGCGCGAACGTGAAGAAGAAGATGATTGCATTTCTCTTGTCACTGCCAATAGTTCAACATTCCATTCAACAATGCCAGCAACAACAACCTCTACCATTCCTACTTCGATTCCAATTCAAGTACCAAACAAAAAAAGAGAAGAATTGATTGCATTGCATGAAAAGAAATTTGGGGAATTGGAAGAAAAACTAGCTGCAGTGAACGTCGATGATGTTGCTGCTACCGGTGATGGTAGTAGTCGTAGCATTAGTCATAGTGGAAGTAATTCAGGTATTGAAGTAGAACATACAAAAGCCTCAACAGGACAAGTCCATTCACGGGTGTTGGGAGAAGTAACAAACCCAACAACTGTTGTTGCACCGAAGTCTACTGCTCTGCAGCGAAGGCGGACTGCAGATTTTCGATTAGCATTTTTGAAATCTCTTCCTGCACCTACTCCCTCAACACCATCCGCTTCAAGCAGGGTTAGTGCTTCCAGTGTTGATGATTCCAAGAGCATTAAAAAATTTCTGGTGGCACGTACGGAATCAACATTACGACGTGGATTGGGGAAATCGGTTTTTCAAGTATTTAGTAAACGAAAAGGAGCAGATGAATAACTAAATCAAATACATTGTTAAAATTGATTACAGCTGTTTAATTTCATACTTTTTAAAAAAAAACTCAACTTTCTAACTGCAAAATGCATATTATAGTATAGATCGAAGGTATGCATTTCTACAAAAGATATTGAATATATTTCAATTTCATGGTGACGAATGTTTAGATTGTTTCCTTGTGCACTACAAGGTAGGTTCTGGCAAATAGAAAAGAGGTTTAGGGATAGAATGAATGTAGGACCTACTACTAATGAGTAATGAGTGTAGCTTGGAGGCCAGACAAATCGTGTTGGTCCTCTTAACTCTAGGAGTACGTACTACTAGAATGCAACTTGTACTTGGTACTTTACAGTGAATACTATAATAATATAATAAATAAAGAAAATATCAAAGCTCAATTAAATTTGGCGAAATATCTGATCCACATATTTCTCAAAAAACGTGTAGGATGACAAACGCGCAACGACGCGACCCACATGACAGAGAGAACATCCCACGCACATTGATGTCAATCTTCAAGCCACAGATAGTAGTGCTATTCCTTACTGCAATTCAAATTTTATACTCGACTCGCATGCTGCGACGAAAACTCTCCTTGTTGGACTACGACAGGGAGTCATCTAGGCGCTGCGGATATATTTACAAGGTGCACTCCCGTCAACACCGAGGATACTCGAGAAGTGAACGAGGTACAGTAAAGCATTTTTACGTACTGGATGATGCAGTCTGGTTGAAGATGTGTGAGGTTGCAGCAGATACTGTGCAAGAGGAACAGTCCCATCAACATCGAGGATACTCTACCTAAAGCATCAACGAAACATCTCCTCTATGATATTTTTTGGATACAGGATGCTCTTTTCATGATGCAATCTGATTTCATAAATTTAGAGAGTAGCAAATCTTGCAACTTGGAAAATCGTTCCTCGATCGATTGCTAATCTCTTCCAAGCTTGCTGGCTATCTTTATCTACCGACTTCTTTACTGTCAAAATGACTGTTTCACAAACCTGCCGGGGTAACACTGGACGTATTCAAGCCATGGCTTCTTTCATTTGTCGGGCACTGGCTGTATCAGCTGTTGTCATGATTATTGTCACCGCTCGCCCCGTCCAACAAAAGGTCCTCGAGAAGACACATCGTTCTTTTAGTATACTTGGCTACCCAACAGTTCGATTAGAAACCATGGAAGTTGAAAGTCAATTCGTCCGAGAACTCATGGATGAGGTCTTGGAAAATTTAGAAAGTGACCCTGCAACTGCAAAATACCTGCATTTGGAGGAAGAACGCGAAAATGTAAGTTGCTTCGAATCTTTTGTTTTTTGTTTCTCCTCTCGCATAATCCATGCTCAGTTTTTTATTCTTTGATTAAAATATTAAAACCATTTTGATAGGTGGTACCCGTGTCCTCCTTACGACGACGACTACAATCAGAGGAAACACCTGCTACGAACAACTCGAATGAAGCAAGCAAAGTTATTGGTGCCAATGTTACGGAAAAGATCATCCCAGGTATAATTGTTGGAATAAGCAGTGCCATTATCCTTTTCTCTCTCGCTCTTTATTGTACCGACTTAAAAGACAAACACCGCTTTGACAAATGGATTGCCGAGCGCAGTGGCCGCAAAGGTTCAGCAGAAAGCGATTTACAAAATAGCCCAGGGGGTGAAAAGGACGAAGAAGGTGGTGGGTATATTACGAGCGCAAGTAGTGCCAGCGATACTGAAAGTGAATTTTGGGTACATACGAATGTTTCTCATGAGATGCTCAATGAAAATCCCTCCAACATACTACCACCCTTAAATCCAGAAGATACCGATCAACGCGATGATGATGGGGCAACTGGTGAAAACGGGAATCCACATTCAAGCACACAAACAGATTCCTCGTCACCTGAAAATCTTTCACTCTCAGATGTTTCCACATTGACAGGAAGCGGCACAACATACACTGACAATGACGAGAAGATCGAGGATAAGATAATTGAAGAGTCGGACGAGGTGACCGAATTATCTGATATCCATCGTGTAGCTGATGATGCTGATTTCAGCAATCTAGTTCAGCCGTCGGAGGTTAGTGAAGGAGACGAGGAGTATCTGCATGGAAGTTTGGTCGATGGGACGAATGAATCACTTGCGTCAGACCTCTTGCGTGTTGTCGATAACAACAAAAATAATGGATCTTCTTCCCCCATTGTTCTCGAAGAAACCTTATCAACAACAGAGCAGCGAGTTGCGGCGGTGACAAAAGCTGCAACCACATCCATAAACAGAGTGGGACCAGAAAAATCGAAAGCGCCGAACGAAAAGGTTGAAATTGAAGCACTCATTGCATCTATTCCCTTTGATAAAATTAAAAATAGACCTACGCCTGTCTCCTCAGAAACAGCGACGAACGATAGGGTTGTGAGAGACATATATTTTGTCCCTATGGCAAAGGGGAGCACAGGAACAATTGGAATTGACTTAATTGATGCCACTTGTGTTGCTGCTTACCCTTGCGTAGATAAGGTTGATATGTCCAGTACTTTTGTTGGTCGCATATTTCAAGGTGACCTGATTTTGGCAGCTAACACTACAAACACAGCAGGAATGTCAGGCAAGGAGGTCTTAAGGCTTATTGAAGGGTTGGCTCCATCAAGTGATGACTGTAGCGAGACTGGTTCGCAGCAGATGGAGAACATGGTGAAATTGACAATTTTAAGCCGAGAGACTGATACTTCTTCTTTGATTTCCGATGAACAACGATCGCTTGATTTTGGTCTCCCCGACTCTTGCATGGAGGTATGATGTTTGCTCTAGAAGCTCAGCGGACAACTATTTCACGTTGCGCGCCTTAAAGAAATGACTCAGTATATTCTTTCTATGTAGATGAAGACTTACTACTGATACGGCAGGATTGTCAATTAAAGTAAAATGATTAGGTATTTGTTCAACTTTTCTGTTCTGGCTTTCTGTCTCCCGTATTATCGCATGCGTCGGAATACTCTCCTTTTCTATATTTAGTGTTGTATACGACCTCTCCTTGCCACTCCTGCAGGTGTATCAAGCCAAAACAATAAAGTACTTAGAAACTGTATTTGCAAGCATATAAACAACGATTGGATACGATCTATTTTTTTTAAAACTAAAAACATTGATGTTAAAAATAAAATGAAAGCTTATTATAAAAGGCTAAGGAAGCGAATGCTTTTCTAATCGAAACTCAATAAGCTAAGGTGATGACTCAGATGAGAATCACTCGAGGGAATGGTCCAGCGGTGGTGCCGGAAATCGAAAGGTCCTACCACTCACAAATGTAACGGTAGATCTTGTCGTTCTTTTGGTTCTTAAGCTTATCCATAACTTCATTCAACTGATCCATCTTGACAGTTTCAGTATACCATTTATCATTATCTTGCCCAAATACATCAAGATGATCTTTAGCGAGCTCCATCATTTCGCCTAACCTTGCAGTACCCGTCACGATGCTTCCAGCAATCTTCTTTTCAGTGAAGATGACAGGAATCCAGCTGTACTTGAAGTCCATGTCAGCCGCAGCGGGAATTCCAACTTTGCAGTAGGTACCGTTAAAAGCTAACATACCCATGTAAGGCCCAATGTCGGGATTGACAGGGTTGGTATCAATAATGACGTCAAACTTTCCTGCAAGTTTGTTCATTTCTTCTTCGTTCCCGAGGCAAGCGTAGAAGTCTTTTGCACCAGCACCTAAGGCAGCTTCACGCTTCTCTTCCTTCGTGGAGAGGGCCGTCACATGTCCGCCATACAACATGGCAAAACGGATTGCAGCAGTTCCCAATCCTCCAATTGAAGCTATCGCAACCTTTTTGCCGGGCTCAACATAATCTAAGTAAGCATGATTAGCATGAAGATAAGCAATTCTTGTATTTGTTAGCCGATATTAAATAGATTCAATCACTCATAAGTATGGATAGATGCACTTACTACAAACTGCCTCAAATACAGTCCCGCCACCGCAGGTAAGGGGGCATGCAACTTTTGGAGGGAGACCATCAGGGAGTTTGATAGCAAACCTCTCTTCAACACGCATGACTTTGGAAAAACACCCTCCATGTTCATTGTGCGGATCAGTGCCCCAACAACCGGCGGCAGAACCTAGGAAGGTTCCCTGATATCCTTCCGTACAGCTGCAACGGCAAAAAGTAATGGAAAACATATAATGAGAAAACAGCATTGCGAAGGTAAGATCGCAATAACCATTATATTACATTGAGAAGCAATCTGCAAGTACATATGTCAAATATAAACACATTTCTTACATGTTTTCACGGCCAATTTTACAGGCGTTACAGTTGAGACATGAATCACGAATCCACGTAATACCTACTTTGTCTCCAACCTTAAGAGAACGACATCCGCTCCCAACTCGACGGACCTTGCCGATACCTTCATGGCCAGCAACGAGAGGATAGTTGGAGATGCCCCAGTCATTGTCTGTGTTGAAAAGTAAGGAGATACATACGTTAGAACATGGCATCCCATCAAACAGTATTAAAATACACAACAGTATGGACCAGTCGGTGCAGCGGATCCAGCAATACCTGCAGACTGCAAGTTGTAGATACAGACCTCTCATGTGAATGTCAGTATGGCAGAGACCGCAGTACTCGATGTCAAGCTCGACCATCGTCGGCTTCATCGCAGGTAGCGTAATGTCTTTAAGTTCAAAAGGCTCGCCCTTTGCAGGACATACCATGGCTTGGGTGACAAGAGGGGCGTCTTCGTTACTCATGTTCAACTTTTCGTTTGGATCGAATATATCTTTTCCTGAGAGTTCTCGTTTTTCTGCTTTCAAGAGTACTTGTTTATGATGGGATTCTGCAAATAATGACAGCTGGATGAATTTCTTGCCTCATGCTGGCTTCTTCTCAAGAACATATATACCACGTACAACTCTACCAGCTACGTAAAAAAATATCTCATCTTGTATACCAGGTACATTATGGTACCTTCGAATCTCTGGTCACCTAAATACCTGTACCAGGTACAGGTAAATTTGATCTCAGTACCATGTACCAGTACCTGGTACTGTTACCACGTACCGGTACCTAGATTACCTGGGACACCTGCGGATTTGTGCCAAATCCATATTTGACGTCAT
>WKLE02000998.1:0-12283 GCA_014885115.2 Asterionellopsis glacialis | reverse complement strand
ACCAAAAAAAGGCCAAAGGACAGACTAAAAAATTTCATGCCTATCTTGTATCGGGTCATATTTTTTTCCCTAATGAAGAAATAAAATATGTGAAAAAAAGGTATGAAAATATGTGAAGATTGGTGTGAGATTCCACTATGATGAGTGCTATACATACTGCCAAGGATAACAAGATCTTGAACAAAGGCCAATTTGGGGGCCGCCCAGGACACACAGCCTACAATCCAGTAACAGGTCCAAGAGTATTCTAGGCTGACACGATATTCAACTATTAAGTTTGCTAATGGTGCAACTGCATGTTATGACAGAATTTTACCTTCACTTGCATCTATTGCCAGTCAATCTTTTGGCACTCACAAATCTGTATGCTACGTTATGGCCCACGCCCTTTTAGAAGCTAAATACAAACTTAAAACATGCCTGGAGTTTTTTGATAGTTCTTATTAGCATTGCAAAGCATCTCCAATCTACGGCTCTGGACAAGGCAGTGGTAATTCACCAGTAATTTGGGTCTTCCTTAGCAGTGTTCTCTTTGACTGCCACAATAATGCAGCATTTGGCGCTAGGTTTATTTCCATTGATGGCAGACAGGAACTGTTTATCAGCATTATTGGCTTTGTCAATGACAGCACCGGTTACTGTAATTTAATTTCTCTGGACGAAGACGTTTCCCAATTCTTCCAAAAAATTCAGTATGATGGTCAACTATGGAATGCCCTGCTCTGGCAATCTGGCAGTGACTTGGAATCATCCAAGTGCCTTTATCATGTTTCCGACTTCGTCTTTACTCTCCGAGGAGAGCCGGCTCTTCACAATTACTTTCCCCTCAAAATTTCAGTTCCATCTAATACCAAAGACTGCAATTGAGTTATTCACCTATCATCACCATTTACTGATCATGAAACTCTAGGCTGCTTTAAGTCACCAAGTGGGAATCAGACCCAGCAATTACTTATCTGGAATGGTTGCACTCACATAACAAGTTACGCCAATGTTGGTTAAGCTATTACAACAATATATCTGCAACCCTCTTCATCCGTATCACAAATCAACTCTACAAATACAGATCTAGTTCTTCTGAAGAGTAATATCCAACAGATAACACTACCCTCTGCCTACCATCTTCTAACATCCCGGTCAATGTCACACCAGTTGGGAAGAAGTGGCGCATCCTCCAACCTATTCACCTTAGGCAATCTACCTTCCGCTCTCAACCTTCTGATTTTCATTAATTCATTTAAAACCAGCCACCCTGGTCCCAACAATTACATTATAAGCTCGAAATCAAAGTGTCAATTTATTTGATTATTGAAGCTATCCAAGATGCAGTCATCATCATCACCAGCGACGGTTTGGTCTCCGAGGAGGGCACAGGCTTGTTCAGCTGGGTTGCGGCATTATCCACTGGTACAAGACTTGCATCGTGTACAGGATGGCTTATGGCTGCTACATTGAGTCATCAATGCAAGCCAAGGCTTATGGCTTCCTCTCTTGGGTTCAATTTTTATATCCACTCCACTGCTACTATACTATCAAATGGCCGGAGCACCTACAAATGTATCAGTATACAGACAGCGAATCCTTACTCACATGTATTAAGAACTTGCAAGATCAGGAAAATCCCTCACCAAATTCCACACTGCTTGAGGATTGGGACCTTATTCATATGATAGTGGAAATACTAGGTAAACTTCTGATCTATGAACTCAATCATGTCAAAGGCCATCAAGACGATCAAAGTATGGTGACAGACTTGCCCCTACCAGCACAACTAAATGTCAAAGCCAACCACCTTGCCTGATCTATGCACCAGTTAAAACCACCTCATAACATTGCCCAAGTCATTCAATTCTCTAGCAATCCTGCCCAACTGAACATCACTCAAATTACATGTAATGGAAAATATCCATTGTGCATACGCCACGCACGCTATGCTCAACCCTTGGAGAATTATATCAAGGAGAGACAATCATTATCCACTCAGCAATTCCGATTGATTAATCAAAGAGCATTAGCAACAGTGATTGTGGCAATGTCAACTGGATATCCCATTTTGATAAAACTTATCCACTCACATTTGCCATTAAATACTGTAACATCTTGGTACGACAAGGACACAACAGCAATCTGTCTGGGATGCGATTGGCAAGTTGAAGACTTTGTCCACCATTTCTGATGCAACAAAGCAGAATTAGTTCAATCTAGGAAGCATCTCCTGCAAAAGCTTTGACTCGCATGTGACCAGATATCCTTGGAACCCTACTTACAAGACACATTATTATATGGCCTGGAATCGTTCTTCAGTCATCAGCGAACTCCTCCAGACAACCTAGTAAGGGTAGTCTGTGATCTACAATCAGAGATAGATTGGATTAAAATAATCCAGGGCAGGTTTGCTGTGAAATGGACTGACCTCCAATCACAACACTATGCAAGTCAAACAACTACCAAACACAATGGACAAGCATTGACAACAACTATGATAAAAATTATTTTTATGTGGTATATAACATACTGGAATATCCGTAATTTGTGCAAACACGGCAAGGATGTGTCCCAGCAAGCTGCAATCAGGAAGACAAGAGCATTAGAGGAAATGAAAGCTGTATACGAGCTTAAGCATCAAGTACTTTCTAGAGATAGATCTATATTCTTTGACTCCTTTGAGGAACATACACACAAAAAATCAACTACCCAAATGCAGAATTGGCTTGCAATTTGGCGTCCAACCATCATACAAAGCATTAAACATGCAAAGTCATGGGCAATCAAAGGCGACCGTACCATTAATCATTATTTTCAATTTCAACCGGATTGAACTCATTCCATACAATTAACTCTCTGATGGTTCAGGCTGTTGTCGCGAGTAGAATTGATTTCCACGGTTATCACTAGCTGCAGCAATTAATAAATAGAACATTATTATTATTATTATTATACTATTAAGTCCAATTCAGACACACTAACACTACAGTGTCTTACTATGATAGATCCTGTCACAGGCTGGTTCAAAATTAAGGCACTTAAAGACAGAACAGCTGACACCGTAATAGAAACATTCCACTCTGCATGGTTATGCCAGTATCCACAACCAAGGTACATAGGGTATGACAACGGCTCAGAGTTTAAAGGTATCTTCAAAAAGACATGGATAAACTTTGCTCTTGGTAAAAAGCCAACTACTACTTATAATCCCCAATCAAACAGTATCATAGAGCACGTAAACCAAGTTATAGGTAACTCCTTACTTGCACTCAATACAAGTGAATCTGCAAATCCACCTACTTAATATGATCAATGATGTTCCATGGGATAACATACTTAGTTACTTAGTGTTGGCTATATGTAGTACTTACCAGCCATACTACGCTAGAAGCCACACCAGAACAATTAGTATTTGGACATGACATGCTACTACCATTTACATTTAGAGCAAATTGGGCACATATCTATAACAATAAACAAACCTTAATTAACAAAAATAACCAAAGAGAAAATCATAACCTGCAACACCACGTATACATTGTAGGTCTACGTAAGATGGACCGTCCTTACACATGTTCTCATGAAGTGCTTCAAGTATTCACAAACAGTATCCGTAGAGGCATTATAGAAGAGACAGTTAATATTTGTCATGTGATGCCATACTATGAATGCACACAGGACAGCTCAGGAAGCAAATGAAGTCAATCCACAGTCAAACGGTATCATAGAGCACGTGCATCAAGTAATCGGTAACTTGTTACTTGCACTTGACATAAGCAAATCCGCCAATGCACCTACTATAGGAGATGATGAACCGTGGGATAACATACTCAGCTCCGTAGCATGGGCTATACGCAGTACTTACAACACTACATTAGAAGCCACGCCCAGACAACTAGTATTTGGACATGATAGGTTGTTGCCAATTGCATTCCAAGCCAACTGGGCTCATATTAAAAACAAGAAACAAATGTTGATTAATAAAAACAACTAACAAGAAATCCATAACTGGCATAGGTGACCTCGTTACGTTAGAGAAGCCAGGAATTGTACCTAAAATGGGCTGTCCTTGCACGGGTCCTCATGAAGTGCTTCAAGTATTTATGAATAGTACTGTGCACATCTGTAGAAGCATAATAGAAGAGATGATTAACATTTGTTGTGAGACGCCGTACTACAAACGCACGCAGGACAGCTCAAGAAGCAAATGAAGTACACTCCCTGTAGTACACTCCTGAGGATAGATGATTGATACATGGGAAAGCAGACAGACTCACAAGAAATTACCATTTACTAAAAGTTCCTGATTTCTTACTACTTACTAGATTGCTGGATATTCTCCGGATTAAACTAAGCTCATAATTTTCATCACAAAATAAAAGTCTTCTTTTCTTTTGTGTGTTGATTGTCTGATTGTTGTGTTGTGCTGCCATCAACACTAGTGGCATAGGGCAATCAGCAGCTTGAGCCTAAGCAATACACTGATTCTCATGTGATGAGAGACTTTTTTTGCCATGAACTGAAAAAATGTGCCTGGGCAATGAGGCCAAAATATGGGACTTAAAATGAAGAAAATAATACACAGACCAATGACGATAGTGACTAGTGAGCAATAAATAGGTGACAAGCCAGCCATTCTTTCAGTTCATGACCTGAAAAATTGACTCACTGACATATTTCTGTCTGTGAGTCAAAAAATTGTTTGGACAGACAGACAGAATTATTGATGTGAAGGACAGACTTAGGTCCGGACTGGTGGGAAATGATGTTTTGATGGATGGTTACCAAAATATTACTTTGGAAGACATTTTGGAGATGAGAGAATATGAAAATGATGGATACTACTTTTTCTATGACTGCATTTTAAGATGTGTTGCTGGCAGGATCAAATGGAAAAGAACTATCAGGGAGAATTATCCAATTAGTGAGCTGGTAAGTTCTTCTGATGGAGCTTTTGGTTTGTTGGTACTTGCAAATGGATGGAACAAATGGAAACAAATCCATGATCAGCAAATATTTGATGCAAAAGGTAAAAAACAAATCAAGTCAAGATACACAAATGATGAGAGAGAAAGTAATTCCTCTTTTGATGGTTGGAAATCCGTGGGATTACAGAGATACAATGAACTAATGTATCATGTAATCAAGAACAGGAAATCAAATGTAGGTAAAGCATTTGACAAGAAGTACAATGAAGATTTGATTAATTCATGTGCAGTGATTTGGAAAAGGAAGAGCAGGGCAAGGGGACAAGGTGAAGATGTTCAGAAGAGGGAAGAGATTTGTCTCTTTGATCCATCAAGAGAGACAGAAGAAGAATTTACTAAGATGATGGATGCATATGAGCAAATGAATCAGGAAAACACAGATAATAATTTCAACCGCCACAACCACAACAACAGCAATAATATTAACAACAGAAAATGGCAGGAATTATGCCAAAATCATTTCATAGTGCTGCTGTTTGAGTTGTGAAAGTGTAAACACATATTTAGTTTAATTAAAAATATTTGTAGTGAGTTTTTTTTACATGAATCCGTCACTTGGTTTATTGCCCAAAAGCAACAATTTTTTGTCTGATCAATTTTACATTGATGCAGTATTAAATTATTTATTTCACCAGACATTTTTTATTGATACAGTCAACCTTTTTTGTTTGAGCAGGCAAATTTTTCGTTGTAAGACGATTTTTGGGAATGAACCAGAAACCTTTTAATTGATTATTTAACAAAATTTTTGTGACTGCTACACTTTTGCAAGGATCAAAGTACATGTTTTATGCCAGTCTTTTCTTGTTTATTATGCCAAGTCAACAATTTTTTATGGCAGTCAGTGCAAATTTTGAAGTGAGTCTGTAATTTTTTTATGTCAAGGGGGTGCAAAAATAAATTTGGCGCACAAAGCGAAAGATGTCGAATTGAGAAAATATTCATATGAGTGTGTCCTGTAAAAAAAATGATGTGCTTGTGCAATTTTTTTACTGTACCACAAAATTTACGTGACTGGTGACTTGAAGGGACACTTTTTTGGTCAGAATTTCTGACATAAATTTTGTTACTAGGGTCACATAAAATCCTTTCGGGAGTGACCAGGATTTCCTCTCTGATGATGTCAATCAGGGCACAACGCAACAATCAGACAAACAACACACACAAGAAAAGAAGACCATGATTTGGTGATATAAATTATGAGCTTAGTTTAATCCAGAGAAGATCTGGTAATTTAGGAAAATATTAGTAGAAAGTAAATTGGAGTCTGTTTGTATTTCCATGAAAAAAAACATCCTCAAGAGTGTCCTACAGGAATGTACTTCATTACAGGGGAATATGCTGACATCATGATATTGTCTCTAGAGTACTCAATGATTGTCTGAAAGTAAATAAAAAATACTTCAAGACAACATATGGTCTAAATCTTTGCAACATATTACACAGTGATGTTCTATCCTTATTTGGTATAGATTGTACTCCTGACAGAAATGTAAAGCTTAGAGGAGTTCAAGAATGCAAGAAAGTCCCAAGGTGTGAACCCTATGAGTCTTGGTTCCTATCAAAAGGTTGAAACTGACACAAATATGTATCCAAATTATGCTTGTTGGGAGAGAAACTGGTGGTCCAGGATGTGGCCATGGCCACAAGTACAGCCCTAACAGCTCTCCCATGGCACCCAAGCTATGACAACACCATCACTACTCTTGGGCCATACCAAAGTTGTGCCAACATCCCATCAAGACTATTATGGACCTTGGACAACGGTATCACAATCAAACAAATCTGCCACCAAGATCAGCAGTGAATGCTCCACACAATACAAGTACTGTATTCACGTACACATGACACTCTCACAAGACAACAACCCTAACTTAACTATCATTTCCATTCACCAATGAATGTTTTGCAACAAACTGCTTTGTGTCAACAAGACTACTGCAAGCTTTGAATGGAAAGAAGAAGAATCCAATGCTGTCACCACCAAAACCAGCACAACTACTACCAACTGACAAACAGACACTCTCCTAATGGATTGCTGGAACTACTACCTCAACAAACCAAACTTACTGTCAAATTCAAAAGTTTTACATGTTTGGGGAAACATTGATGCCCTGTCATCAATTTTGAGAACTTATTAAACCATGGTTAGAAGCAGATAAACATTAAATGTGGACATCAAACCGTTGCACAACTAACAACTGCATTCTTGCCTGGGTCAAGGATGCACACCCTCACTGGACTCATCTCAATGAGATACAGATAGCACTTTCAGAACTCATTGTCATTAATTTGACCCATGAAAGAGCCATCTTGGTAAATGCCCAAATGCCATTTTTATTTAAAGCATTGCCATCACATGCAGATTACCCCACATTAACCCATATCTACAGGCTCTGATTTAAGGCTCTGTAGATAAAGACAACCTCCCTGAAAATCTCAGCCATATTCAAATTATTCCATATAATGCAGTAGAAGGTCTAATCACAAACAACAACATCATAGGCTTAGCCAGAGACCATAACAATCTCATGGTACAATTACATAAGAAATCCATCATTGGATATGGTGACATCTTTACACAACATGTTCTTAAAAATGATGGTGAAGATGTAGCAGATTCACATGCAAGTTACAGCTTACAAAAAATGCTTCTCCTGGACAAACAAATCTGGTGGTCATCTCTTCCATTGTGTAAAAAGCCGTGTTCCTAATCGGTATCTTGTAATATTCAAAGAACACCTCATGATGGAAGGTCAAGAATTTTTTCATCAACTTACAAAACACCTGTCCAATACATTTTTCTGGAATTTGTTGCTGATTATACAACAGCAGTGAAATCACAAATTGGTAGAATTGATTTCAGGGATGATGGATCAGCCATATCCTAATTCAGCATTGCCCTATGCTGCTAGTGTCGACAGCAGCACAACACAACAATCAGACAATCAACACACAAAAGAAAAGAAGACTTTTATTTCGTGATGAAAATTATGAGCTAGTTTAAAGAGTTAGTTTTATGCTGGAGAAATCCAGCAATTTAGTAAGAAGTAAAAATTCATTAAATATTAGTAAATGGTAAATTATGAGTCTGTCTGCTAGCCCACATACCAATCATCCATCCTTCACTTCCCAAGTTGTCCTGTGTACGTTCATAGTACAGCGTCACACAACAAATGTTAATCATCTCTTCTATTACGCCTCTACAGATGCGCACAGTACTGTTCGTAAATACTTGAAGCACTTCATGAGGACCCATCCAAGGACAGTCCATTTTAGGTATAATTCCTGGCTTCTCTAATGTAACGAGGTCACCTATGCCGGTGATGGTTTTCTCGTTAGTTGTTTTTATTAATCAACATTTGTTTCTTGTTTTTAATATGAGCCCAGTTGGCTCAGAATGCAACAAATTCTGCACCATTTTCTTCTAGCATCGTACGCCATCTTCATACTCCTTTGCTAGCCATTTTGTCATACAGTATGTTTTTATGGTCCGTGTGTACTATTAGCTTTTGACCCCATAGTTTTTTTTAAATTCCTTAAGTGTCTCTACTATAGACAGTAGTTCTTTCTTGCCAATAGTATATTTATTCTGAGTGTCTTTGAGTTTTCTACTGTAGAACACAAGGGGCTTATCACCTTGCATGATAACCGCACCTAATTGATAGTTGCTTGCATCAGTGTATATATGGAATTCTTTTTTGAAGTCCGGGAAAACTATTAGCGTTTCTCTCTTATGACTTCTTTTATTTTATCAAAGGCTTTCTGACAGGTGTCATCCCATACAAATTTGGCCTTGTTTGATGCCATAGCCGTGAGTGGGCCTAGGATGTAACTTCTTCTTTGCCACATATAACGATAGTTGTTAATCATGCCTAATAATTTCCTGAATTGGTGTTTAGTCTTAGGAGGATCTAACATTGTATTGCTTCCACTTTCTTATGCTGTGGTTGGATACCAATGTGAGTTAGCCAATAGCCAAGATAATCAATCTGGTCCATGGCAAAATTGGACTTGTTAACGTTTACTACAAAACCAGCTTCTGCTAGGCGGCTTAGTACCGCATCAACTTTGCTGACATGGTCTTCAAATGTGGCACTTGACATGCTTAAAATATTGTCTATATATTCCCTACGAAGTCTAAATCGCCTAGTATATCATTCATGATTTTCTGAAAGATATCAGGGCTGTTCTTAATACCCATAGGTAGGCGTTTATACCTGTATTTACCCCATGGTAGAATTGTTGTGCACAGTCTAAAGGAACGTGATAGTATCCCATACTTAGATCAATTGCTGTTGCGTATTGAAATCCATCTAGCTTTTGTAGTAGATCAGCTATTTTTGGTAACGGAAATGGTTTTCTTTTAATTACTTTGTTTAGTTACTTTGTTGAGTTGACAAAAGTCAGTTACAATATGTACATCGCTTGTTTTCTTTGGTATGACAAATGTGGGAGCTGCCCATTCACTGTCCTGGTTCTTTTCTAAAACACCTATTGACTCTACCCTATTAATTTCCCATTTAGTAGTCCCTTCTAAGGAATGTGGTACTTGGAATGGCCTGGTGTGATATGGTTCCGCATCAGCTTTTTTTTTGAGTCTGACGGGTTTTATAGCATTATTTTTTGCTCATTAAAAGTAAGGTGTTTCCAGTGAGAGGCTGCTTTGACTAAATCAACTTTGTCATAATTAGTATCTAAAATGGATGATTGCCATAGTTTTGCTACCTTGAGGACAGGTGGCTGGACTGCCATGTGGTAGATCGCTTCCACGCGTTTTGGGTCTGAAACCTCACCACGGTATTTCATGGGTAATTCATACCCTTCCCAGTGGATAGTTTTTGTGCTAAAATGGATGTCAAGGCCCATGGGCTGCATCAGATCGGTTCCAACGATTGTGTTGTACTGCACATCTGTTTGGTTTGTGCATTCGTCCATGTGACAGGACCAGACTATTTTCTTTTTGTCCGTGAACTCCGGGACAGTAAAATTTATTTGTGCTTTCTGCTTAGTGATAAAGTTACCTCCCATAGTGTTCCACTGTGTAGGTTTAGGGTTCTTGTAAGAACTGGACTTCCCCCGTTCCACAGAATCTTTAAGGATGATTGTTGCAGTCGTACCAGTGTTGAGTAGGATCAGTATAGGAATGAGCTTGCCATCCCAGTTTATTATTTTGCCTACTACTTCAATAGTGCGGTGCGTAGATTTTTGCTTTTTCGCTTTTTGCTGACTGCGCAGCATGTTGAATGATTGTTCTACGTTGGGGAAAAGGTTTGATTTAGTGTAGGAACTAGGCATAAAGTAATTGTTTAAATCTTACTATGTTTATGTTTAATTTTATTATGTTGCGTACAGTACAAACTAGGTTCATCATCAAAGGAAGCATCCGATTTGTACTGTACTTTATGTTTCTTTTTCTGCTTTTTTTTTTATACTTTGATCAAACTAATCATCATGTTCACAATTTAACCGAATCCTTCTTTTTTGACTTCTCTGCAGTACATTCGTTGGTGTTATGGTTGTTCATATGACAGTTGCTACACCACTTACGAGTGCGCTGGTGCTTGTCATTGCTTCCATTGTTATTGCAATCGGAATTCTTTTCTGTTTGTTCATGCTTGCAATTTTTCTTGCCTTTCCTTAGGTGGTTTGGACTTAGCAAGTTCATGATCAATATTATCGCGTACCTCCAACTTCTTGAAGTAGTCCATGGTATCCTCCCACAAGAGATCATGCCGGTTGAGGTTGCTAGCAAGTAGGGCGTTTCGCCCGATCCAAAATGTCAACAAGTTCGTCATCGTCGAATTTTCGATTTTTTTTGCCATTGTGATCCATCAGAAAATATGGCAAATATTCTTTCAACTGGCAAAGACTTGCGACAAACTCTCTCAACATGAAGTTGTCGGTCATTGCTAAGTGATAGCGAAGGTAGTTCTTCTGGCGCCTTGCTGCATGCCTAGATGAGAAAAAATCTTGCCTACATCGTTCAGGACCAGTTCAAAGACCTTTTCAGGATCTTTTTGGGTTGGTTTCTTGAGGCTTGCATTTCAACCTCAGCAAACTTGATCCTCCACTGAGTCCACTCTTCAGCAGATAATCCTCAAATTGTTTGACTCTCTTCTCAATTGTTTCTGAGTCAGAGCCTTCATCAGAGGGATCAATTCTCACCTTGATGTTCTTGTAGGAATCTTTGTTGTCATCTTTGGATTTCAACCTCTCCTTCTTTGTTTTCATGAAGGGAATACCAGGAGGATTCAGCAGGGCCTGCTGTTGACTCCACTCCTGAGCTTTCTTTTGAAACTCATTGGAGGAGTATGTTTTTGAGTTAAAATCCTCTGACGGAGGGAGTAACGTTACTATGCCCTATGCCGCTAGTGTCGATGGTGGCACAACCAAACAATCAGACAATCAACACACAAAGGAAAGGAAGACTTTTATTTGGTGATGAAAATTATGAGCTTAATTTAATCCGGAGAATATCTGGCAATCTAGTAATTAGTAAGAAATCAGGAAATTTTAATAAATGGTAAATTCTTGTGAGTCTGTCTGCTTGCCCATGCATCATTCATTCATCCTCAAGAGTGTCCTACAGGGAGTGTACTTCACAGATCACATACTGACCAGTATGCCTAGAGGTAACCTGTAAATTGACCCAAACAAACAGTAGCAACAGAATAACAACAATAGCTCTAAAGGTCACATCATATCATGTCCAAAAGGACACAATCTCAATCTCACCAGTCCTCTTTCTTGAGCTCACAAAAGAGAGCCACCCTAAGCTGCGAAACCTGTGGTAGGCTGATCAACTCTAACCGGGCTCTCACAACCCATATTGACAAGAGCACTTTTTGTGGAGATTTATTATGCAACGATACTGCTCCAATCAGTGCCCATCATACAGCTTACATATATCAAAATAGTACAAAGGTACCATCAGAAGGGAATCCCATGCCTCTCTGCACATAATTTCATATCACCTTATGGGCATAATTTTAAAAATTATGCCCCAGCACAAGACAGGGAGTGAACTAAATCAATGCACATTTTGCGCATAATTTTGGACTGTCCATTGAATTTATTTTATGCTCGAAGTGCACATATTTTCAGGTACCAAGAGACATAGTAAATTTGTACAGGTGACATAATTTTTGGCAATGAGAGACATAAATTTTGCTCCTGTGACACAAAAAAATTGTACACAAGTGACATATACTTTTTTATACTCATAATTTGTTTCTTTTTTCCCTTTGCTATATTTTTTCATTACATTCAGCTTTTTGGCAATGATGTTGCAAAAACACATATGTACT